>ATSW01015527.1:0-14895 GCA_000444245.1 Botryllus schlosseri | reverse complement strand
CCACAAGGCCTCACCCTGCAGGGCCAGCCCGAGTACGACAAGGAGTATCACAGCGGTTCTCAGCTGCATGTTAAATCTGAAGAAACGAGATGAGTGTTAACATAGCACTGTAACACAGCATGGAATTCGCAATTCAGTCTCACTTCGGTATCGTTCCAGTGCTATCGTAGCTCTTGATCGATGTGGAGTGTTTGAAATGTCACGCTCTTAATTATATAGATTTTGGAATGAATGGTTTCCGCAGGAATTGCCGAAAATTGTCAGTATACTTCATCACAGCTACATCAGACTTTATCACGGTATCAATATTGGACTATATTAAACGGAATTATGTCAATAAAAGTATTTCCGACGATCATCATTTTATATTCTCTTCAGGAAGTTTCATAGGAAAACACCATATGCTCGAATTTCATAAGCGAATCATGTGCTGGAGTTCAAATCTGAACAAAGGAATCAGAAGGAAGCGCATCTCAATTGATATTAGTCTGGCGGCTGCTACAGCATCATCACATGCATGATTTTGTCTACTTTTACATGATTGGTCGAGCATACTGCTACACAGAGATGAAAGTTTACGCCTCGCTGCAAAAATTATATAATTTTCATAATGCATTTCTGCAAACATTAGTTCTAGGGATGGTGCGAACGTGAACCTCATGACGTCACGTGACGTCATAATGGTAATTCCAACCCTACATGTCAGTGAAGTGACGTATATTTATGTACACCATACCTAGCGACGACACGCTACATAGCTTACGCCTTAACGGTCTATGCCAGAACGGACAATGTCTTCGGCGTCTGAGTGTTGCTACGTTGATATTAAGCGGAGTGTAAAACGGGGTTTACCCAATTAACAGGTTATAACAGCAGTAACCAACACCTCAATCGCACGGATTTGGTTTTCATGATACAATGAACATATGCAATCGAGATGGACCCTGTACGCTTGCTAGATATTTACTAGGGATGGTGTGAACGCGAGGTTCACGTTCGCGTTCTGTGTGCGAACCTCAGAAATTTAGAGGTTCACGTTCACAAACGAACCTTGGTAGGTTCTGCACTGTGAACCTTTTTCATATATTACAATTTTCACTTTAATATAACATCTTTGGTAGAAATGTATTGCATTTCAATTGCGGGCCACTCTATGCATGGTGCTGGCAGCATAAAAAAATCAACACCAAACGAGTATGCATCTCTCAAAGATTTTACATGTTTTGTTACGAAAGTTTGCCCGAAGTATCCAGCTTTCCGTTTGTGAATATTTAGTGACTCCCTGCTGTGAGCTTCACCAGAAATCGAAAAACACCGAGAGCTAAATACACTACATGTAGCTAGGTAGTCGGCGAACGATGCTTATTCAACCAATCAATGAAATTGGTACCGTTGTCTGATGCATAAAATCTAATATGCGTACAGGGTCAATCTTGAATTCATATGTTTATTGTATCATAAAAACCAAATCCGTGCAATCGGGGTGTTGTCTACAGCTGTATATCTTGTCAATGGGGCAATATCAGTAGCAAGTACAGAAACCCGTTTTACACTCTGCTCAATATAAACGTAGCAATACTCGGACGCCGAATACATTGTCCGGTCTGGCTTGGACCGTAAAGACGTAAGCTTATATTCCCCTTGCAAGTTCTCGTCGAAATTGTTGACGAAGCGACGAAAGATATCGATTTTATGGGATGAATATATCATTTGATAGCCCCAGTTGATACATTTGGTGACGTATAAAACGTCAATATGTACATCAGCATTGTGGCATTATGCTAGGCTTACCATATTTTGGAAATCTAAAAAGAGGACACTTTTTCAGAAATTTGAAACTTGCAAAACCGGGGAAGAATTCTCAAAAATTGGTGAATTTTTCCCACTTAGTAATCGGTTAACTAAAAAAAAAAGGTCAACTTTCCGCTCAGAGCTCAAAATACCGTTTTTCACTCCACATTGCTTGGCGGTTGACTGAAAAAAAAAAGTCAACTTTTCGCTCAGAGCTCAAATCACCGTTTTTCCCTCCGAAATACCCGCCGGAGCGTCACTTCTGTGGTAATTTACGACATATCACTCGCATTTTGATTTAAATGTTACCTCAATTTTCAAAAAAGAGGACAAAATCTCAAAAAAGAGGGCAAAAGGGCGTCCTCCGAGGACACTTTCAAAAAAGTCAAAAAAGAGGACAAATCCTCATACAAGAGGACGTATGGTAACCCTACATTATGTGGCCCGAGTCATCGCTAGGTATCGTGTATGTACAATGTACATTAATATAGGCTATCACTTCGCTGAAATGTAGGGTTTAAATTAGCAATATGACGTCACGTGACGTCATGAAGTTCACGTTCGCGTTCACACAGAACCTTTCAAAAAGGTTCGCGTTCACACGAACCTGAACCTTTCAGAGGTTCACACCATCCCTAATATTTACCTTAAACAACGACATCAATTTCATTGGTTGGTTGAATAAGCATCATTCGCTGACCATCTTCAATCCTACATGTAGCATAAATCGCTCTTGATGTTTTGCTATTGCGGGTCAAGCTCACAGCTAACTAAATATTCACAAACAAAAAGCTGGATATTTCGATCAAACTTTTGTGACACAAAGTAGGTAAAATTTTCAAGATTGTCAAGGTGCATGCTCGTTTAGTGTTGATTTGTTATGATGCCAGCGCCATGCATAGAGTGGCCCGCAGTTGAAGTGCAATAAATTTCGACCAAAGATATTATAATGACGTGGAAATTGCAATATATGAAAAAGGTTCACAGTGCAGAACTTACCAACGTTGGTTTGTGAACGTGAACCTCTAAATTTCCGAGGTTCACACACAGAACGCGAACACATTTGCGTTCGCGGTAAGCGACTACGATTGAACTCCAAATTTCGAAGGATTAAATATTGAGTGATGTGACAATTTCAGTGGCCCCAGGACTTGAACACCATACATTCGGATTCGAGATGACCTGGTTTGGTATTACCGCACGGAGGCATCCTATCGATTGAAGCAGAGTCCCGAAAATATTATTTAGGAGCGCCGTCATCGTCAAACGCAAAATACAGGCCATGAAGCGTTCGATTGATTAACCACTATAAATCAGAGTGCTGTGTTCGGGTGCATAAACTGAAAACATGCGACAAACGTAATACCAAAGCATGAATTCGGTCTAAATACGCAATCTTATCGTGCATATGTCAGTGTGCACATGCTTAGTAAGCAATCATTCAATCTGATAGCGGCGGTTCTTGCTATGGTTAGCGCCTCGCCTAAGATACTATTCTATAGCATTTGTACCGACCATATAACTTGCCGATAAACACATACCATGAAAATAGCGAGATTGCGCTATTTCGCTGTATTTTCTGCTTTACTACTACTCACCATTAATAACAGGCCCTTTTACCGAGAAGGTAGATAAGATGTCTGGAAAAATGGACCAAAATGTAGTTGTTCTCACTTCACAGACGTAAAATGCTAACGCTAAATCGCTGTCACCTGCAGAATCGTATGCACAAATATATAGGCCCAAAGGGGTAGCTTATTCAAGTGGATATTTGGTATTTCATATCTCAAGGAGTCTGTTGTGTCGACCTGCAATGGTCACTTGAGAACTTGCCAATGACTGAATCCTCATCCTGTGACTTTGAGCATGGCGCACTTACATTTGTCATTCGGTGTGAGCAATTTATTTTAATTTTGTACCGAACAGAAGAAGGGCCTTAGCTTTGACGCCACACAATAGTGTGACCTCGTTTTTCTACACTACCGTTGGCCCATTGAAGCAAGATATTTAGCCAGGTTGGTTTCGCATCTTCGCAGGCGACCGAATTCCCAACCCATTATGCACGCTGAACAATATCAACTTGGTAGTAGAGGCCGAATATGTGTAGGGAGATGATGGAATGAATATGTTTCTTGTACACTTTGAGCTCATGAAGAAGGCGAGGGTGATACTGTATTCAGATGCCAAAATGCGATGGGGAGCAGCCTTGAAGCGTACGAACTTCTCTTTCTTTAGTTTAATGCAGAGGTTTCAAACACGTGGACCGCGGGCTGCATGCGGCCCGCGAGAACATTTTGTGGAGCCCGCGACGGCATTTCGGAAGTTCAAGTATTCTGCAATATATTCAAGTGCCATGTATCTTTTTTAGTTATAAGAACTTCAAGTTCACCCTAAAACTATTATAAAAATAACTGAAATCTCAAACTTCACGATCACATCACTTTCAAAAGCTATCATGCGGTAGAAGATAAGCTGTAACGTAACATTTCTAGTTGAAGATGATAAACATGACCCGTTGGTGATTCGTGACTGAAAATTGTGATTTGGTTTGGTGCGACCTTTCGTAAAATTACTCGATTTCGGATTGAATGGGTGATTAAATAGAAATGACTCGAGATGAGTCGGGTCAAACGTTAACATCAGAGGACTTGTGACTCGCAACGGTGACTTGGTAATC
The DNA here is from genome assembly GCA_000444245.1 of Botryllus schlosseri. NCBI lineage: Eukaryota > Metazoa > Chordata > Ascidiacea > Stolidobranchia > Styelidae > Botryllus > Botryllus schlosseri. Next base: position 10,427 of record ATSW01015527.1, on the reverse strand, counting down.
CTACGGACGTAGGATTACCATGTTTTGGAATCGGGAAAGGAGGACACTTTGCCAAGATTTTCAAAAGTAAAATCCGGAAAAAATGGTAAATTTTACACGATTCTAAACAAAAAATCGTCACTTTCGTTCGAACCACGCATATCCTATTTAGCGTCATTTCTGCCCATTTTCGCTCGATTCTGTCCACTGTCTTTGCTTTAAAAGCTGTGAATGAGAACGAATTGCCAAAAAGGAAGGACGTATGATAACCCTAACGGACGCAACAATCTATGAAACTGTCATGGGGACTAGTAATATATCAAAAAGCGTAGCTTGCGTTGCGTATGGCTATCTAATCACGTCAGTATAGCAACCATTGGTATTTCATGACCCCCGTGACGTATAGTTGATTACTTGCTGGGTGCTGTTTGTTCTCTTTATCCATGTTATTATCGATGGCGATTGATATGTTCCAATAATAATCGAAGGCAACATCTAACGCTGATTCAATTTGACTTTGGCAATGACAGTAACAATAGCCTACTTATCACGACTATATCAAAACCAGATAAGGCTACACCGCTCAAATGCTCTGACATTAGATCAATTTTCAGTAGATTTTAAAATATTCCACATAAAATTGTGGCACTTCAAAGGTCCATTAGCTGCAATATTATATCCCGACGGTTTCACGATGTCCTGATGCACCCTCACACGTAATTAATTAAAAAAAATATGCCCGACACAAAAAATTTCAAATATTTGAAAACGTGATTTTTTTCCGTGTCAAGCGTGAATATTACAATATTGTTTGTGGAGTGCCTGTCTGCAAGGTACCGTCAAATAAGGCCTACTTGGAAATTATACATTGAATATGCCTATCATATTGATGTTGCGGCCCGCGGCGTCATCAATAACTAGGAAATTGGCCCGCGAACACATTTGAGTTTGAGACCTTTGGTCTAAATCAGTGGTTCTTTACCTTGCTCCAAGCGCCCCCCAAGGGGCGCTGGCGATTTTGAAGGGGGTGGAAACGCTCAGGGGGCGATATGGGGGGCGCTAGGCTCAGGGGGGCGGTATGGGGGGCGCTGGAGAAAAATGGCTTCGCAGTAGATGATGTGGTGATAGGACATATCCTTAATGAGTATTCAGAGCAAATTAACACCGAAAACTTCGTTATATATAGCCTTCAAAATACATATAGGTTTAATTGTCCATGGGCGCCTAAATGACTGGCACCGAATGTTCCTGTCTTGGCAATCCGAACCCCAGAAGACGAAATCCATTTGGCAGGGAAAAATTATATGCCAGTGAAGAAATACCAATTTGAAATCGTGTGTGTCTCTTAGTTTAGCACGATTGGGCGACAGGGATATTCCTGTTAGGCGATATCCCTGATGGGCGATTCTATATTTTTTTATATTGCAGGCCCACAGTTTCCAAGACACCTCACAATGTTCGCTTTAAGTTTTGATGAGTCTGCCCTTGAAAAGCAGTGCGTAACGACTAAAAAAAGGTCATAACTTCGGATTTGTTGTGCGCAACGTAGATTTTCTGTGCGCAGAGACGGTGTCAGCACTGCGCACGTGCGCAGCTTAGAGGGAACATTGCATCTCACTCAGCTCTACGGTAAATCTGGTAACGTGAGCAGAGAGGACAAGAAATTGATAGCAATATATTTGCAATCCCCGATCTTACTGACCGATTTTGGCATGAATTATCGAAAGTTTTCGCGCTTCGCACTGGCTCGCTAAACAGTACAGCTGATTCCGTGGCAAAAGGGAACAACGTGATGGGGGGGGGGGCGGTCGGTTTATCACCCTATGGGAGCCCATGACCCAAGTTTTTTCGGGGGCCTGACGAAGTGACGTTTCGTTCCTGCCAACGGGTATACGCCCGAAGATGTATAATTATTATTGAGGGGTCCTACCTTTTCAAACACACATCACTCAGCTCTACCGGTAAATCTGTTTACGTGAGCAGAGAGAGGATGAAAATTGATCTCAATTTACATGCAATTCCCAATCATATTGACCAATTCAATCATTAATTAGTGAAATTTTTCGCGCTTCGCGCGTGTAGGCGAGAGTAGCTGCCTCAGTAAATGCACACCCAATGTAGATACCTAGTATCAGTAAATAGCGGACAGCCGAATTGGGGTCTGGGGATGAAGTCCCCCGAAAGTTTGGTTTATCACCCGAAGGGGGCCCAGGACCAACGTTTTTTGTTTGGGGGAAGAGGCTGACGAAATGCTGTTATGGCCCTGGTAACGAATAATTGTACCTACGGTCACGCCCGAATATGTTCAATTATTAATTACGTGCCCTTTATTTTCCTATACAACAGCTCACTCAGCGCTACTGGAAAATCTGATTACGTGGGCTGAGACGATAAAAAGTTTATAGCGACTTATATATGTAATTACCACCTATTCATTCATGCATTATAGACAATTTTGGTACCTAGGGCGACCAGGCCACACAAACTTTGCTGAGCATCGAAATCATGCTTTGGGGTTCGTGGCGGCGAAGCCCTCAGAAGTTTGGTTTATCACGCTATGGGTGCGCAGGGCAATCGTTTATTGGGAGGTAGACGAAGTGCTGTTACGGCCCTCCCTCTTACTCATTGTCTTTATTACATCCCTCCAAGTTGGGGGGCGCTGGAGCACGATAATTTTTGAAAGGGGGCGCTGGAGGAAAAAAGGTTAAGAACCACTGGTCTAAATGATGCAATTAGTAATCCCCGTAGTTTTGTGCGAGCCAAACAGCCACCGTGATGAGTGATATTTTTACATGAATGAGATGTGAGGTTGGAAGTAAAACAAGAACTCATAGCCGTTGTTCCCTCTAAGCTGCGCACGGGCGCAAATGTGTGGTGCTGACACGGTCTCTGCGCACAGAAAATCTACATTGCGCACAAATCCGAAGTGATGACCGTTTTTTAGGTCGTTACGCACTGTTGTCCAAGGGTCCGCGCAGTGAGTTGATGAATGTGCGCAGACTCGTCAGAAATTAGAGGGAACACTGCATAGCCCTTCCTCAACATTGACTCTGCTTTACTGCCAATTACCAATTCCCCTGAAATTCCGGTTGAGGCTTTACGTCCCTGACGGATCTGATTTCGAATGATGCTACGATATAGGATGTATAGTGGAAGATTAAGAAGGCAATTGGATATGCTGCAGCAAATATAAGTCAGGAACTAGGTGGACGGTTCCTCCTCTAAATCAAATAAACGGAAAAGAGATATCAAGATAGCTGAGATGCTCACATAGGACTGATTACTGACAGCGGCATATTGTGAATCTCTCCCCATCGAAATCGTACAAGAGGACTTTCCAGCAGATGACTTCAAGCTAATTTGAGTTACTAAAAGGAGTTGTATCTAAGACCTTCACTAATGTACATCCCGGAATTGATTTATTTCTACGAGATGATGTGAATAGTCCTTGGTAAACGAAAATATTGCTCGCTTGTTTATTTCGCCTGTGTTTACAAATTGTCGTGTTTTTGTAGGCTCAGTCATACTTGGTTTGTGATTACCGTACTACTGCTATTTGTTGCTCACTTCAAGCAAATTTATCGGTATAGGAAGCTCATTGTCACACATTACAATATAACAGCAGAATCTGATGAAAATACGAATAAATGGGTATTTATGCGTTCGATGTGTGGAAAAGGATAGATTTATGCGGCACAGTTTCGTTCCGCCGATCTAATAGTGTTTTACATTTCCCACCTTCTCGTGGTTTCAGTAAAGAATAAATCATTTAATATGGGCTGTTGGATAAAATGTAACCTAGTTTCAATAGAATAAAAAAATAAAATAAAAATTCGGTGATGTCTTGACAGATAGAGCCAGTCTGCAGAAACCAATGCCATTTCCGAGTTCAGCGCCCCTGATTTACCCTAAAATCGTTCTCACCTACCATGATGATTTATTTTCCGTTGATCAGTGTAATAATTATGTAGTCACAGGATGGTATTGAATATTGATTGAAACAATGCAAACAGAACATTAAAAACTCCAAGATCAAACCCAACACTTCTGTGAAGTAATTATGCCACCTTGGACTTGGCATGTGGTTTATTTCCATGAACGTTTCACTTTAACTATTGATTCGAAATTGAATGTGGGAAAGGCTGTCATATTCTTAGTAAACATGCAGTACTGATTCGGCTCAGAACTCGCTCCGGCCGAAACTGAGAAACTTCCTAATTCAGAGTAGCTATCTCTAATCAGAGACTAACTCGTATGTTAACAATACGCTTTTAAATAAACGGTCGCCAACCCCCAGAGTTTTCTGTAATAGCTTAACTGTTCCCCGCGTGTAGTCATCATGTACAAAATTAAGCTGGCTTTTGCGGGTAAGCGCTTATCGTACGTAGCATTCAATTCGTCTGACGGTGATATCTTAGCAGGTCGACTAAAGTAGCAATGAAATCATACGCCATAGCAAAGCAAAGTAGCGATACAGGACCCGTGATCGAAATTGCGGAGAGTATTGGCGCAAATACTCGACCGATGTCGTGTTCCCAATCCCAAGCTATTTCTTCGTCCCTGTATATAGCGCATCACCTATTCGTTCTCATAGTCAGGCAGTGACGCCAGATAACTAGATCATCAAACGCTCGAAGTGCATGGGTAAGAGATGATGTTACAAGTAGTATTATATTATCCGCAAATGATGGAGGTAAAAAACTAAAATACTAACCCCCGAATGCGATAAATTCTTTGATTCTCAGTACGATTGGACTTTACAAGGCCATTAGGCTCCTTCCCTCGTGTGATCTATTGATAACCTGCAATAACAGCAAGCAGGTTACTATATTGGTCAACAGTAACTTGATAAGCCACGGTAAACGAATATAGAAGTCAGCACATCAGCATACCTTGATCGGTCTTACGGCAGTCGCGCGGTTATTTTCGGTCTTCCCATTCATGAAACTCATTTGTGCATTGTAATTAACTCATATTCGCCTGTCTCATACGCAGAGGTGGTCAGTAACGAAGTACTTCTACTTTTTCGAAGTACTCAAATACGTCAGCCTTGTTAACCATGCATAATGTCTATACCCCATGCAAACTGTGTGTGACCACCACGGAGTCACATGTTCACGTCGGAATACACTATTGTGAAGTCATTTAGACAATTAAAATCGCGTGCACCCCTTGCCCCACCACCCGATATTGTCACGAGCCGCCACTGGCTAATACTGCATGTTTTTTCGAAAGTATTTACACAATTATGGCATAATTATGCAACGTATTTTAAAACACCATGTTTTAAAATACAACCTTATTTCCAACTGTCTCTAATCGCATATGCAGGTGGGTTTATCATTATGAGCCATTTAAATGAGAAAATATATCCTCCCACTTGCAAAATTCCTCATGGCAATGTTCCACGATAACCTTATTACATTCGGTGTTTCAAGTCGTCACAATACATCAGATACTTATGCGTCTGCGAAATAAGATTATCTCTAATAGGCAAATCCATTCGGGCAACAAACCGGTTAACCACGTAACGTAATAGAGTGTGTCGTAGTCCAGGTATAAATCCAGTGCGCATAATTGTGTACTTTCGATGTTGAAATTTCGTAATTTATATCTCTTTTTTCAATAGTATGAAAGCAATACCCTTGTGCATTCAAAAAAAGATATTAGGTGATAGTGTTTCAGCCTAAATCCACGATTTATAATCGTCTTGTGATACTTGCGATATCTATTGCATTTTTCATTCGGTCAAATTGCTTGACCCAGTGAAATCTGTGCAATATATCACAACTGCGAATACATTTGAAACAAAAAAATTAAAATCGCGATCACACAACCACTAGAAAATCAAATCTGTTCTTTTCAAGTTTCATCAGTCACAATGAAAAATGAAATTTCGATCGACGATGACGTCACTGAAAGTGAAAACCTCGTCATTTGCGCAATGGCATTTAGCGGCTCAGCGTGAATTTTTAGAATTCCAGTAGAGTCCAAAGCTTTATTTCAAAGTTGAAATCCATCTCATCAATGAAACCACGTGAGCTAAGGGTGTGTGAGTGATTGAGTGATATACCCTCAATCGGGACGTCACCTCCTGACCGACTTTCCGTACCCGTGATGAGTCGGATTTACGTGTCCCATTGACGTATGAGCAGAGGTGGTCAAAGTAGTCAAGAAAGCTACTCAAGTAGAAGTAGAAGTAGCGACGAAAACATCTACTCAAGTACGAGTAGAATTATTTCTTACATTAGCAACCTAAAACTACTTAAAGGGGCACTGCACTCAAAAAATGATGTGGTCTCAAATTGAAGGGCAAAACGAAAAAAAATTTTTGGCCGCAGCCGTTTTCTTCAGAACGCCACCGTAATGGAGCTGCAATTTATTGAAATTTCCAGAGTTGCACCCGGCTGCAGCAGTCGCGGCTCCGGGTAATCTCTTAACCCGTTACATGGCACGATGACTTCACCATCGCACTTGCTCGACGCGATTACGCAGAGGACGAACTTTAGATAGTTGTCAGTCGATGTTATGAAGGACTCATGTCTTGCACACCAAGGCGGCGCTCAACGTACGGTATTAGGTCAGGAGGATTTGTGTCTGGAGCTTGTCATGACTCTATAGTAGCCTATTTGCCAGTTGAATGATACTGAGATGCCGTTACAGTTGTATATTGATGCAGATGCAGCTGTCATTTTCAAGATGTATTAATGACTGCACATTGCACAACCTTTGGAGTAGTGGTCTTGCGGAAGAGACAGACACAGGATATTTTGCATCATTTACCCATGGCATAGCAACTATCTTGATACGGTCCAGTTTACTTGTTCAAGACACAGATGTATAGATAATCAACATGAAAATATCATTATTTCATTCTTATCAAAGTTCCAATATTGTTGTGGAAATTTTTATCGTAACATTGTTGTTCTCAGTTTCACAAACGTATCTTCTGTCTCCATCAGTTCATTCATGCAATTCCTTTGACACGTAGATAACGTAAAATTTGTTAAAATTATTAATGGTATGGAAGAAGATCTTGTTGATGAATTAACTTCTGATGAAGATACAGATGTAGAAGATTTCGATGATATCACGATATTTGGTGAGAGCCTGCCGTATCAATTCGAGCCACAATATTCAGAGGAGGAATTCGCCCGTTTTGTTGCAACTCTAGAAGCACAAACTCATGTCTCTGTAAGTATTGTACCTGTGTTTCTTGAATGCAATTTATCAATCTCATTGTATTGGTCAAAGGAATCGTCAGAAAACCAGAGTCAACTTCGGACACTTGACAACAATGAATGGTGCAGTTGCTTGAACTGTGTATCCATGACAAACCAGAATGAGCGCGTCTGCTGCAGGGAAATACAACAAATAATGAAGCTTCTGGGGAATGGAGGGTCGACTTGCATAACAGAACATGACGATTTTCTCCTACATATACATCCCTCGTTTTTTAAAAGTGAACAGAAAAAAATTGGAATAATAACAATCAACCACATGGTCCTGGCAGAAGGCTTTCTAACAAGTGGGTCCTAGAACATTTTGTGTTGTTTAGTATTGGACCTATATGTATGCGACAGGGTCTTGGACTTATGACATGGTTCCTGGATATAAACGGTGGATATAAACGGCAATTTCTTGCATTCTTTACCTTTTCTCGCATGCTTTTATATAAATGCCTACACTTTATAAATTGGGAGCATTACACTCTCCGTCATATATATGCTGCTATTACTTTTCAGCATTTTTTTATTGCTGCAATATACTTTGATATTTTCCAATTGCGGACAATATCGCTTGGTGTCTTATCGACACATACTGCGGCAATGCTATATAAGTCGAAATCACGTATTATTAGACAGTGAACTGGAACTCGTTATTTACTTACTTACTCGTTATTTATTAAAATGAATAATAAAAAAGAAACATATGAGGACTATATAGCCAGGGTATTACAACAGGGCAGTCAGGCAGTGTGGAAGAATGAAATTGAGCTAGTAAGCTACGCAGCACTGCACCACATGCCATACAACTCGAAGAAAGGGATGTTATTGTAAGTAAGTCACGTTCTAGAACGACGTTTTGAAAGTAATTCCTCTTTAGAGGGGGCTGGTTCTGGTGCAATGCTGACTGGATGCACACTTCTTGAAATGTTACTGGGGAAGTTGATGCCAGTGCGATTCTCAGCAGTTCGCCTCAAAAGCTCTCTTGCATACTGGTTCGTCTTCTTTTCATACATGCTTTTCAAGACCCACTCTTTTGCTGACCGAGAGTAATTTTTTTGTATCGTAGAACACCTGCTTAAACAAATATAGAGTAAGTAACTAAGTACCTTGACTTGCAAACATTTCATCTGCACAGCAAACCTGCTATTGTCACCGCCTGAAATCTACCAACATTCTCATTGTGGTCCAGGACAGNNAGTTTGGTTCGTGCAAGCAGCATCGTGTNNTAAGTAAAATGANGACGTTTAGGTGCAAATTTCAATATGACGTTGTGATAAACTTCCAATGATCGAGAACTGTCAAGATAAAAGTTATATAATGCATATAGGGAACTTTAAATATAGTTACCCACCCATACCTTAGACTTGGTGNGCTTCCCANCAATCAATTTCGAACATGTTGAGCCCATAAAATCTGANTCAGATGACTAAACAGAGAGGACCAAAAGTCAATCCAACATGTCTTAGGGAAAAGCAAATGCAGCCTTACTTGANAAGATTCCTCCAAAGATTGATCTNCCTTCAAAACTATAGTCAATTTGTNATCTGTTACGTTCTTGGTTTTATAGAACTTCTTTGTAAGATCCAACGAAGGTACAGCTTCTGTCAATAAATACAAAGGAACANTTTATAAATATACACAAGANTTTGCTAGANATGATTGCCACCAACCCTTTTTAAGTCGTCGACGCTNNCTATTTCCTTTACGATGACGAATAAAATCGCATTTCTTGAAATGCTTACTGCATACAAAATATTTTCTGCTCTATCTTGGTCGACGAGATTCCTATGGCACTAAACCACTGTCGTCTTAGTGCAATTTCAGAAGGAATTTTATGAAGAGTATGCGATTCGTCATTCNTTTTGACATCACACGATGTAACANCACAACTTATCCATGTCATTGCAGCTTGCTAGCTATAATGTCTNTGTATATTCTNTATACTATTACGAAGACTCTGAGTAAAGCAAGACAATACCGTAGACCAGTGCTTTTCAACTTTTTNGAGCTCCATTCGNACTNTTTTTNAAAAACAATTTAATNCGCACTGTCAGCCAGCTGGAATTTATTACACAAAAAGAAAATGAAAAGCTTATCACTTTTTGTATTTGTAGACCTTCCTGTAGGTACAGAGCGTCATTATTTCACATTTAGTGTATCGTATTGCTGATTAATCAAATACTAAAATCACTGCAGTAGAAAAANCACAGATATCGCACTTCCGCTGTTCTCAAGGTCTTCGTTGCTTTTTCTGCGGGTATCGTGCAGTGATTTCTTTCGAANCTTAAAGGGCGAACCCATGAACAATATTCNCTCGCAACAATATCACTTTTCCACTAAATCGACGTATTATGTCAACGCTATATGAATGTGTGCCAAAATTCTAATAGTGGTTCAAGTGGAATCCTGAAAAAATGGTAAATTTTTCAGACTGCGTGGTCGGTCGACTAAAAAAAGAATAACTTTCCAACTCAACTCCAGAAATACAGTTTTTCTTTCACACTTAACATTGGTTGACTATTTGGTTGAAATTCTTTTCATTCGCACAAGTACGAACCGTCACACAGGTTGAAAAGCACTTTATGCTGTAGCCGTTTTTCAGGGTAACAGTAATTTCTTATCCACAACACGAATACCACCAGTCAGGGTTCCCCATGAACATGACAAAATTCATGACATTCAAAATTGGTGGTTCGGGACGTTCGGGTACTGTACGAAAATTCATCATCCCTAACCAAAATCCAACGGTACGTAAACCTAACCTGAACCCACAACTCCGCAGCTGACCCTAAAACATATATATTCATTATATTGTAATCTTACTAATCCCCAAGCCATAATTTTAAGATACTCTCAAACCCTCATCTTATGATTCTCCAACCTGAATGCGAAACCAATTATGACCGCTCTGAATTTTGAAATGTTCAGAGGGCACACTGATTGGTGATGGTAATGTTTTATACATAACATAAGAATAGGACATGATCTATTCATGCCCGCAAGAAATAGAATACACTAGGCCCGGCTGAGAGAAAAATCTACTGACTGAATATCGTCCGTGGAATGCCGTATCTACACCACCTTGGCGTGTAAGACATATTTCCTTCATAACATCGGCTGACAACTATCTGAAGTTCGTCCTCTGCGTGACTGCGTAATCGCGTCGAGCAAGTGCGACGATGAAGTCATCGTGCCATGTAACGGGTTAAGAAATTACCC
>ATSW01015525.1:0-11562 GCA_000444245.1 Botryllus schlosseri | reverse complement strand
TATTGAACTGATAAAATTGCTAATAAACCAATGATGATGATGATGATGATGATTATATTTGCGATGTGAAAATCAAATATTTTGTCTTGATGACTGAACCGTAGGTTATGTTTCCGTTTGTAGTAGAATATAGAGCAGTGGTTCCCAACCGGTGGGGAATTCCCCAGTGGTGGGGAATTGAATAGTTCCTGGTGGGGAATAGACGCACTGTTTGAACATTATATACAGGACAGTCTACATATTTACAGAGACACATGCGCGATTACCGGTACGAGTTAACTGCTCTGGGGTGTATGCATCAACAAATATATTGCGTGTTGTTCACAAAGTTTCATTTTCAACGATGGGTAGCCAATGATGGGGTCACAAACACATGCAGCACAGCCAGTATGATGTGAAGTGATGCTTTCGCTAAATTTTGAAGGTTTCCGGTATCGGTTCACAATACGTTTTATGTTGCAGTCATAGCCTATTGTCATGTTTACTGTTGTGGCTGTGTGTCTTCTATTTTATAGGCCTATACTCAAACAAGCAATTTGCTGCTCCGCAATGACAAATGTTAATAGGAAATACGTCGATAGTTTTGTGTAGTGGAGAATGAAGACTCGAAATAAATCTGAAGTGGGGAATGAAGACAAAAATATTAGGAACCATTGATATAGGGGTGGAGTTATCAGTATGTATTTAGCTTGAGATGTATTCATGCATTGAATAATAGGGGAGGGGTCGTCGTGATAACCCAGTTGCTGTCTGGCCTTTGAAAACAAATGCAATAGAAATAACTGCGGGTATCAGAAAAGTTAAGGCCTTTAAACGTATCCAAATTTAAGTTGTGGGAGGTAATCAGCGTGATTTTCCTGATTTAGAATCTTTGAATTAACTTCGTCAAGAACAGTATTTGGTAAACCGGAAACCTTGACAAGAATAAAATTTGCCGTATATAAGCAACTCGATGTTCCTCAATAAAATTATATATCCTATTTTCTAGTGGACGACTATTTGAATCTTAATTCTTTATTGTGTCTCGAACAATCGCGCGTTTATAAATGGAGAGTTGAACCTGCTTTATACCTAATTAACCTGTGAACCTATTGAACTACGATCAGATTTGTTAGAAGTCAGAATTCAAAGAGCTTAAAGTATAGGCCTACTGAATTTAGAAATCGCTTCGCAACATTCCTGACTATACCTAAATCTCAGCCAAAAAGCGATATTCATCATTGTTCGCATGCCTATGCCTACATACTTTTGCTCTTGTTGTGATGGAAGAAAACAGAAATTATATGCTACTGCCTCGTTTCGCACAGCTGGCTGAAGAAATTGAGCAGAAACGATCACATTAAACGACTGAAGGAATTTGTAAACATACGATTCGCATTTCCTATCCATGTAGCCTTATTCCGTTTAGATTCGGTAAAAACGTTAACGTGTGCCACTATACGAAAAAAAGTTGACAACTATCACTAACCTCTAGATGGCGCAGGGCATACCATTCATAACAGAATGAGCTACTCATACAATACCCAAGTGTGGATCGGCGGAATCCTAAAACTTGAAGGAATCAAATAAAATTCAAACCATGCTACCGAGCCAGAAATCTCCTTCGCGATTCCCGAATCCTTTCACGTAATCTTTCCAATTTCGATTGAAACTCACGTTTCCGTATTTTCTTCGCTGGAAAACCTGCAACAGATCCGGCAAACAATCAAAATTCAAAAATCTCATGAATTCTCCGGGTCCGGGCTCGATGGTTTAAAATATCATGCCTCGACCTTATTTGGAACTTCTGCATGGTCATCTTGAGCCGAGCTTGCTCATTACGTTACAAACGATGGATCTTTGAAAGATTACAAATTCGACTCACAGTCCATTTCTTCTCTTGTTCTGATCTGACTTGAAGTTCAATCCATTTCTTCTCTTCTTCTGATCTGACTTGAAGTTCACTCATTATCTCCAACATCATTTCCGCACCCTACATGAAACGTACACAGACTATAGAACTAACTGACGATGGGGCGTAAAATTAATTGAATACGAACCCCACAATCTCCCTCTGAGATCCATGTACCGTCGACGTAACTTCTCTTGCAAAATTGCGCTGAAAATGAGAAATTACAATCCGACTCGAAATTGAACACTAATTCTTCGTACCTGACGAACGCGAACACACCGCGCTTCCGAACATTAAGAGAATCCAATAATTGAGCGACATTTTCAGAACTGAACTTTATAAGATAGGCGGTGGTGTGGTGGGTAGGTGCAGATGGTAATGCGGCCTCCTTCAACTGAGCAGCACGCCCAAATGTGAATCTTAGTTCCGTGTGTAACAATTTATTACTAAAGATAATTTTCAGTACACAATCAATTTTCCAGCAATTGCAATATGCGTGCAATGACGAAATGTTGTGTTCGGCTGACTGTGAATTCGAGGAAGTCATCTCGCCGATATCATTTATGAAATACGTCGAATAGGGCTTGCAAGGTCGTTCACTCTATGAATCATCGCATCTGATGTTTTGACGCAAAAAAGGGAACCCGACAAGAACTAATCCTTTTAATTGCGCAGGGGCTCTCAACTTCCCCATGCATAACGCGCCACATTTAACGACAATAGATGCAACAATGGCTGCAGAACATTATTACCATGTAGGCCTATTTGTGATATTCCATTCACTGCATTAACCCTAGTCGTTTGCTGATCTTTCATTCAGTTTAATGTAGTGGTGGCTCGTCCCGTTTATGTCAACTGGCATTGCCCCGCCTGTAATTCTGTAACAATAATAACATTAACTTGTTATTTATATACTGTGCATCAATCAATAAATAGCGAAATTGCGGCGAAAATCGCGATATATTCTGTGTTTTCTCTTGTAAATGCCCGAGCCGGGCATACATTTTCTTGCCCCGTAGCCCTCGTAACTAGCTTTAGGTATTCATTCTTCCAATCCAGCCCGCCAAGAAATCGTTTCACACTCCGTGGACGTGAGCTCAATATACTAGTTTTAGATGGTACACGAACTCCTGTTGGCACAAACTATGGTGGCGTATTATGATGAAAGTCGAGTCCAAGGCAAGCAAAACACACCGACCTTGTTTCTGCCAACAGAAAGAGTTTGTGTACCATCTAAAATAGTACATTGAGCTTGAGCGATCTCTCCGCCTCGATTATTCAAACTTCCATACCAGTGACGTCATATTTGGTGATACGATTGTTGATATGCAATGTTTTATTCAATTCTCTACTAGTTGCTGACGATTACCCCCGACGAGTGGCAACCCTGAATATTTGGGTTTATTTCAATACGAATATACTATGCAAATTTACTTTCAATTCAATTTATTGCTACAATTTTCATAATTTTGTAACACCACGAGACTGCGATACAATGAAAGATAGGAAGATGTCGAAACGACTTGGAGTAGTCTTATAGAAATCAGACACCCACCTGGCCTAGGTGATGTAAAAAAGAGGCATGCACACTGAATGAAAAGTAAAAGAAGATAATATAAAAGGACAGGTGACAAAAAGGTGGCATGTGTCGGAAGGCGAGATCGATATGTCAGGTCGTGCATGGTCCCGTAAATTAGAGGATTAACTAGTATTTATTCAGTAGAAATTGCTTGTATTTCGACTTGAATGTGGACATGCTCGATGGCTGTCGGATAGCCAGCGAAATACTGTTCCGCAAATCAGGTCCGGTATATTTGATAGAGCGATGATCTAATTTGTCTACCATATGGCAGTTGGACGACGTGGACGCGCGTTTGTCGTACGCTGCATTTAAAACAAAAATCAATTTAAAACAAACATGTTTAAAGCACGTCTCTTGTTTAAAACGCGCCAATTTCGAAAGGAGAATAATATGATCTACGCGGTCAAACGCCTTTTTTAGATCACGGCAACTACTACATCCCACATTTCGCGTCTCCGGGATATCGTAGTACTGCTCAGCCAAAGTTATAAGGACGGCATGTGAGGTTTGGTGTTTGTTGCGGAAGCCAAATTGGGGACGGAAAATTAGAGATATTTTGGCAAGGTATGAAGATTGGCTTTTTGAAGACAATCCCAATACACAAAAGAACAGATATCGGTCTGTAGTTGGTGACTTTTGTGGAGTTCTCAAATAGGTTTTGCCGACTTGCACTACTTAGTTTTAGTACTTAGTCAAGTGGTTATGTTTTCAAGAATACTTGAACAGTTTGTTGGCAAAACCATTTGCTTTTAACGTTCTGTTTTAACGTTCTGGATTTTGAAAATGTGAAAGTATTTTAGTGATAAGTTTGCATGACTTATATGAATGAAATTGTCCCTGTATATAGCTGAATATTTTTTCCTGAGATCCAAATAATAGGCTACTGTAATTATCATTAGCTATAAGGTCACTGCTTGTTCATTTTACTTTGATTATTCTTTTCTTCAGCCCTTCAGCTTGTTATCTCAAGAAAATGTGAAGTGAAATGGACTGAAGGCTCTGGAGATAACGCAAAAGATTACAAAGAAAAAGAATTCAATTTCAACTATGAAATACTACTCTATGGCGAACGTAAGATAATCTGCATGTAACCCTCTTTGAAACGAGCCAAGTTGTCGTGAATGGGGCTTTACTATCCCCCATTGCCACGCTATGGCAAATCGCAACTTTCACTCTTGACAAATTATATCAAATTCAAAATTGACATTCACTCAAGTTTGTTCAATAATATATCACCCCCAGTAGGTTCATCGCGATTGGTAATATATACATAGAAAGCCTTGATACATTGAACTAAAGGCATATGTCAGTTCCACTAAAGAATTACGTGTTTTGTATGCCGCGACACGACCAATCAAGGTTTGCAGCGAAAAACAGTATTGCAACTATAATTCTGGACGATTTTCGATATCTTGGTAGTATACAACATCATTTCAGTACTCTCGAATCGAATACTTAGAATTAATACTCGATTCAGATTCGAGCACTCGAATCATTATGCCCATGCAGCCCTAATATTGTGGTTCTAGAAACTTGAATACCCGGAAGGGTTGCATCATTTTCTTCGAGGTAGCTCATAGAATTAAGATACAGTGCCTGTGTTTCAGCGACCGGACAGTCCTCAGTTTCACCCGGAAGCTATTCTGTTCCTTTTAACTACACTCTGCCTTATAATATACCGCGAACGTATCAGGGTTGGTGTTGTTTCTTGTTCAGTTCAGCTTTGTGTTAAGCACGACTATGTCAAGTATGGTGTTAGCCTGATTATAATAGAGCCTGGGATCTTTGGCAAAAATTCCTACATCATTCCATTTGTAGTATCCAATCTCAATCCCACCTCTGATGTATAACAGGTAACTCGATTTGTTGCCTTGGCAGATTATTTAAAAAAAAATCCATGGGACACTCAGATTGACTTCCGAGACTGACAAGTACGGTTGTAGTGATGAAAACAAGGGAAATTTCAAATTTGATATCAACGCCGACTTCACCGCTTATTATCCGGATCAAGCTGTTTACATCAATGGATATGCCATAAGTGAAAAGTAATGACGTTACAGATCTAATGCTTGATCACTTCATATGCATCAAGATTGCTATCAATGCAGAATAACAGTTACTGGGCTGCTGATTTCTGTCTTGATATTTCATTGCTGCCAGCATTGCAGGCTGATTTGTATGACTTTGAAAAATTTTGAAGATTGATGTTTGCATCAAGAATTAGAATGGTACAATAGAAGTCCCGCATGTTGAACAGTACTTTCTTGCTACATTCCAGCATACAGCATAAGGCACGCTGACTTGCAGTAAATATTCATTGCAACCTTTCTGTGTTGCTAGAAAATCATGTTTTATTGGTTTTTCTCTTCTAACACTATTGATGCACATGTCATTTTCTGCAGCAGGATTCTATAGTAATGCAGTATGTGTGTGATGTGGTAAGTATTCGATTTTTGTTACTGAACAAAACTTTGGGGTTCGTCGAAGGCTTGCAGATTAGGGTCAAGGTTCCCCTGGTTAGTAAAGGTTAAAGACCACTGAGCTAGAGTTGGTAGTGAAAAGGAAATATTATTCCGCCATGTTTTGCTGCTTGATTACCGGCCTTCCTAATGGTGTCACCATGAACTGCTTACAGTCCCTAAAAGGGTTGAAATAACTTACAATTAATGCTGGGCACAGTGATCTGAGTAACTGAAGTCTCAAATCTCAATCGAGTATTAATTCTAATGACTCGAGTCGAGAAGGGAGGGATGATTTTTCAAATACTGAAATTATACTCCCCTTGCTACAAAGAATTGATTTATCAAATATATTTATAGTTTTGATAGCATTTTACCGTGTGCCAGGCTGTGAATGTCGATTAATCGTACCGCACCATACTAAAAACGTTATACAAAGCTACGCTGGTTGGTGGAAATGACATATCCGGGAAGTTTAGCTTAACCCAGAGCATTGGCACAAAGTACAATGAAATTGGTACAGTTGAAAGAATACCAAATAATCTTTAATGTGACGTGGAACTGGCAATGTACCCTTTGTGAACGTATAAAAGCCACATAGATTCCGCGTCGTTGGGAGGAGCCGTTCACACTTTACTTTGTGTGCCTTTGAGTCGACTTTTATCGAAATCCACCAGCCAAGGGTGTGTCAACAAAAGGAGTTCGTGAACCATCCAAAAATAGTTTATTGAACGCGATCTGTGTTCATTCAGAGTTGGCAACACTTGTGGAGTTTCTTGCCCAGCCCCAGACGGCCAGACATATTTATCCCGGTAGCTAGAATAGGATATAATTGGCTGCTGTGATGTTTATGAACAATGTTTCCTCTAAGCTGCGTGTCGCTGACAAAGTCGTATTGCGCGCACAAAAAATATGTACCGCGCACAAAAAGAATCCACCCGTGGTTCGAAACAAATATTACTATATCTTTCGCAGAAGGCACTGATGATTTTCAGGCCAAATTGACGACCGTTTCAGATGTAATCAGTACTCCGACGAAGCGACACGATATCATTTTGTATAAAATGTATTAAAATGCAATAGAAAAAACTTGAATCCGACGCAGCGAACATCAGAGTTCGTAAAATTCACCAGATATTATCTTTAAAATTGGGTAATAAGAGAGTCGAGCCGAAGTAATGACCTTTTATTTAGTCAACACCACACATTACCAGAAAAATGCAGGTAAATCGGGAGCACAGCCATTGTAACCCTATGTTACGCATTAATGTCCAAGGGACCGCGCTGTGAGTTGGTGAGTTTGCGCGCAGTCTCGTGAAAAATTGGAGAGAGCATTGGTTATGAATGCTCCTATGCGGAGATGGTCAGAGTATATAGTCAGCTTTGCTACTGAAATAGAAGTATAAGTACGTTGATTTCTTCTAATTAAAAGCTGAAGTATCTCTTTACAAGACATTCCAAAACAACATCAAGTCAAAGCAAAAAATGAAGATGTGGAAAGTACTCAAGTAGTTTCCAATAGATTTAAGGGCCTGCTCTATTACTGACCACCTCGATCCTGTGATAACAATACCATAACTTAACCCCCATCGCTAAGTCAATTATGAACGCGTGGATCTCTGATGCGTATATCGAGATTCGTGGAGAACACATGCAGTGACACATTATAAATTTTGATGTGGGAAACATTGATTGGTGATGGTTACAGAGAACACTACTCAACGTGGATAAGAAGGTACATCAGACCAAAATGGTAGGCTACTTGCCCGCCGTTGCCCACATTTTGTGCGCTTTAATTTACATGTGTTATTGCCACTTATTGCGTGTCAGGTGAATGAATGGGACAGCGTTGATATAGCCTAATGTGATATACTTTTTTAAAACATTCATGAGTAATCAGATACAAATGTTTGTTAATCTTCATTCGGGACCATAGCCAGATAAGTGTACCATAGACTAGACATATTCTTGCCAATGAAATTGAAACTTCCTGGGATCGTGTTCAGTTGTAACCAACCATTTGTACCTGGCCAAACGATCACCGGCAAAGCGTCATGGATGATAGAGAGGACCCTGACAATCAGAAGTACGTATATATAGTATAAAATGGTCGTGGAGGTGAACGTGAACGTGACCTCAGTGTAATATTTTTAGATGATGCACGAACTCCTGTTGGAACAAACTATTTTGGCGTATTTTGATCAAATTCGGCTCCAGAGGAATACGAAATATACGCTAACCTAGTTACCGCCAACAGAAGGATTTCGTGTACCATAAAAAATAATACATTGAGCTTAAGCGATCTCTCCGCCTCCATTATTCATGCCAGTGATGTAATATTTGATGATACGATTGTTGATATACAATGTTCTATTCCATTCTTTACTAGTTGCTGACGATTACCCCTGACGAGTGTGAGCCCCAAATATCAGGGTTTATTTCAATATGAATACACTATGCAATTGTACTTTTCGGAGTACTCAAATATATTTTGCCGATATGCACTATACTTAGCCAAGTGGTTATGTTTTTAAGAATACTTGAACACTTTGTCGGCAAAACTGGCCTACTTGGTTTTAACGTTCTAGATTTTGAAAGTTTGAAAATATTTTTGTGAGAAGTAGGGCGATGTCTACATCACAATTTTTCATCATGCGCTTCTTGATATAAGAACTAAGAACCACGCAATGCCCACGCAGTCTTGCTTCAGTAAGGATTTTGCGGTACGTTGAGCAATGAGCATAACACCATGTCAACCTATTTGTTTCACTTGAATGTTTATGCTTCACGATCAACAGACAATGGGCCGTCTATAACGGTAGGGCTATAAAGTTGGCTAGAAGCTGTAAAATTCCAAATGATAAGTTCATCGACAGTGCAAAATCTGTGATACAAAGGATGCGAAATACAGGTTGCAAAAATATTTTGACTTTGTGAACAATTTTGACATTTTTTGACCTAACGCTACAATTTTGACAAAATTTTGGCTATTTTTGACATGTCAAAAAAATCGCTCTAGTGATAAGTTTGCTTAACTTCTATGAGTGAAATCGTCCCAGTATAGCAGAATATATATTTTCCGGAGATCCAAATAGTACTATAATTATTATTGGTTAATTAATATAAGTCTTAATCATAAAGTCACTGTTTTTTTCATTTGATTATTCTTTTCTTCAGCCATTCAGCTTGTGATCTCAGGAAAATGTGAAGTGAAATGGACTGTAGGCTCTGGAAATCGCGCAAAACATTACAAAGCAAAAGAAGTCTATTTCAACCATGAAATATTGCTCTATGGCGAACGTAAGATGATTCTGCACATAAGCCTCCTTGAAAAGAGTCAAGTTGTCGTGAAAGGAGCTTTACTATAGCACCCATTGCCATACTAATAAATGTGACGAATAGGCTATTCATGAGAGTTCATGGGTATTAGCTTAAATATCGGAATATGGATAAATCGCAACTTACGCTCTCGATAAATTGTATCAAATTAAAAATTGAGATTCACTCAAGTTTGTTCAATAAGACCAGTAGGTTTATCGTGATTGTTAATATATACATAGTTCTCTTGATACAATGAACTATGCATATAAACAGGCAGTGTTATTTTTGGCATTTTACACATTTTAATGTTGGCAATTTTCGCATCGGGATGAATTCGTGTGTATAGACTCGAAATAACCATGTAAAACGCTTCAGTTTGGTCTCTCTTATGAAACGGAAGTGACAAAACATGCAGTATCCACACTCTGCCATCAAACAACAAGATTTAAATCCAAATTGAAAACGATGTTGGTTACCAAATTTACCCGAAACAAAACCAAGTGCTTCTGCAATATCCGCATATGAACATGCAGACAGTTTTCAGTTGCAAATTAAAGGGGAATGAAATTTGTTTTCTGCACATTGAGCTAAATGAAGCCTGGGACGCGCATGGCGGCTACATGATTTAACAAAATGCATAAACTGAGCATTGACAACAGGAAAATGCCTAGTATTTGCGCTGAATTTAAAAATTAGGGCCCTGTATCACACATTCCGAAATATGCTGATTACTATACTCATAGGCGCAAAGTTACGGGGTGACACAATTGTGGGGTGGCGGCCACCCTATACAAAATGCATAAACGCCCGCCGTCTGCGCTGTCAATTAGCGAGTCCGTGATATCGCGTAAACGCCAACTACACGCGCGCGAATATTTAAATACGCAGCTTCGTCGGCGACGACGAACTATTACTTAAAACGCCTCAATAATTTGTAATCCGTGATTAGCAATCATAGTTAATCGAAGCGACCTCGTTTACGACGTCGATTTCGACAGCGCGCGCTGAGAAACACCATCTCCTATCTCGAGCAGATGAGCGAATTCACGTTCTACTTCTCTCAATTAAAATGTATTTGCGCTCATATTCGTTTACAAAATATTTCTTGAGATAGTTTCGTGATAGTCTTTTTAATTGGAAGGCGAAATAGGACAGTGTGTTTGTGTTGAATTGTTGTTGAATTGAAAAGTCATTCCGGCGCAAAGTACGCATATTCATTACTCTAATAAGGTTTGGCTACGTTTTATCGGGAAATGCAGCAATGCATCTCAAGCGTCGTTATAATGAGAAAACAATTGCCGCGATGTCAGACTCGGAAGCCATTGTGCTGTACGCAAGTTGAGGAATTACTGATTAGATGCGCGCTTTCTCGTTTGCTATCATATGCAGGCTACTAATTCTTGTCTGCTTTATACACTCGTATTCCCTCGATGTCACTTGTCAGTGTTTGATTTGTTATTAAAACTGCGCATCGTGCAGTGCACGGCGTTGAATTAACGTTGATAAGTATTGATGCAACAAGAGATTCTCGTGGCGCAAATTCTGAATTTATTCGATTAGTGTGAGCGGGAACCTTCTATGTTACAATAAACCTCAACTTGAATCTGCGCAATTGTCACGAACAGACTCGAACGGACATAATTAATTAGCGCTAATACTAAAACATCAGAAGATGTGTGTTAAGGCCGAGTTATCAAAAGATACGACAGGCCTGAATCACCTGAAATCGGTGCCATTACAGAACAGATTCCACAGCAGACTTCAATCGTATTAATTTGTGCAATTGTTCGTCGTCACCGAGGTTGCGGATCCAATTGTTCGCGCGCGCATGTTGGTGAATAGTGAATTGTGGATATTGGAGCGAGATCAAGGAATCGCTAATTAAGCGCTGGAGTCGCTGGCAAGTTTACGCTTGGTGCTAACTTGGTACATTTGAAACAATTTCAAACCCCTCCCTTTTTATTCAAACCCCTCCTTTTTGTCATCTGGCCACCCCATGTAAAAATAAAAGTCGGCGCCTATGACTATACTTTTGCGTGCAGAGATCATCTATACTTCCTAATCACTTAATTTCATCTACTCTCCATAATCGTCGGATATCATCTATTTCCTAATCGCTGAATTGATCAATCCGCAGAGCGGTCGTAAATTCAAATTTAATCACTGGACTTTTTGGCCGTTTCATTCACCTTTCATGGACCACTTTGATAGCAGTCTGCGGACCCCCGAAGGATTCAAGGTCCCTAATTTGACAATTCTGCTTTACACACTTGTTTTGTCGCTTCATACTCCTGTCAATTCTTGTTGAC
>ATSW01015522.1:0-11485 GCA_000444245.1 Botryllus schlosseri | reverse complement strand
GCCTTTGGCACTGAGTCAGCGGCATCCTCCCAACTAATAACTTTAACATTCTTGGAGCCATTCCGCGCCAGTTCTTCAGTATTTGTGATATCGGTGAAAAACGTAGTCGGAGTCGAATTGGACACCACCCATAGGTCTTTTTCGGATACCTGGGCAGATTCGGCAATGGTAAAATAATCTGGCGTTTACCACGAGATCGAGAGAGTGCTTTCAATTTATGGGTGGAAAATAGATGCATTTTTCAGATTACCCCCATATTGGAGGGTGCAAATCAGGCCACCGGTGCTTTGTGGTAACACATTTTGCGATCACACCCATTCGAATTGGTGAAAACGAGTAAAATACACCACCAATCCCCATGAATACATATCCAGAGGTGGTGAAATTGCAATGGTCCCTGTTGGTACGCAAAGTCGTAAATTTTTTAAAATAATAAGTATTCTAGGCCTGGTTTTGCCTAAAAAACTGAAAACTATGAATCCAGGGCGCCCAAGGGATGTATCCCAATATAGGAATTGTTGTGTGTTTGACTCAGGTATATATAGAACTAGTTTGACTATACATAACTAACAACCACAAGTTAGTTATCTACAGTTCGACTAGTCTTCACACATTAGAGTGGGGGTGAATAGAAAATTATGCACCCCCTCCATCCAAACATGATACATCCATGATACATGAGTTACGTTTACAGCACATGCGCTGGTATTTCATCCCTCACCTTTACCGTCATGAAAGGTCCGGGGATTTTTTCGCTTGATTTGAGCCGATTTCGCCTTCTACGGCTGTAGGAGGTTCTGGCCCTTTTCGAGCTTGATACAGACGTCCATTTGGCGCTTTTCGTGGCCGATCTAGGGCCACAGGATCTCGTTCGTCCGGTAGGCGGTGCGCTTTGTGACTGGTTGAAAAAGTGCGAATGGTGCATAAGATTTACGATTCGAACTATATACTTCTGCCTGGGCGAAAATGAAATTGGGATAAAAGCTTTGGGATTAAAGGAATTGCAGCTTGATCTATGGGGCATCAGGTCGAAGCGGATGTGCGATTGAAATGCCGTATACTTGGTCGTTTCGACAGCTTCATATCTGTTCATTACATTGCACTATTTTTTCCTAGCTTTTGTATTGCATTGTACTTGATATGTTGTAAGTAACCAGATGATAATATTTAACATATGATGATGATGCTGGTGTTGAACGTACAAACGTCATCTTCGAAAATCTATAGCCTAAACGATATTTGTGCCCCACTCAAAACAATTTATGAGACGGGTTAGGTCAAAATATTCTTTCTGTGATACAACTATAGGGTTGCATTTAAAACAAACGGTGTCTTAAAACACTTTGTTTAAAACATGTTTTCAGCAAAGGCCTTTTAAAAAAATTGTTTTCTTTTTTCAAGTTGTAAAATTATGCCGCAATTGTGTAAATACTTTCCAAAAAAACATGTTGTATTAGTATACGCCGCTACGGACAATTACCACCCGCGCTATATCTGACGTATATCGATATGGGATGGATGTAACCCCCCAAATAGTCGGTTCGACAGATATAGTATAGAGATTTCGTCAACGGAGCTATGTTTACCCTATATTTTCAATTGTCAATGTCACAATTGAATATTCGTGACGTCATGAATTGAAAAAAAATGATTTGTTTTAAATAGAATTTTGTTTTCAATGTAACCCTAGAAACAACGTTGCCGTTAACCATGTAGCGCATTATACCAGTAGAGTACATATTTCGCCTGTAATTCGAAAGATTATTGCAAAAACATATGTCGGAGGAGGTTAAGGTAACATGATAACATGATAAATTCAACAGTTTATTATCGATCGTTGTTTGGCTTGGAGGTGAATGGTCGATGCAGATAAAATTCGCACAATAGGTAGGAATCTTGACCCCTCCCCCTGACTATTCGGGTGACGGGTCATATAACGACCGTGTCGAGGTATCAGACCAGGTAATAAGCGCCCGAAATAGTGATTGCAATACTCAGATCACGAGACCGGAGAAATCAACTCCACCGTTTTGGCAATTTGAAACTAGAAAATCGGATATTGGTCTCACTATTCAATCGAAACTATGTGACAGTGACTATCGACCTTACAGTCTGATGAATCCTCATAGTCTATGCAACGCTGACAGGCACCATAGTGTATACATATTAGTTATCGTAAACCACGGTGGCGACCCTTTTTTAGTCATCAACCTTCTTTAAGAGGCCGTCACGTTACATGGTCAAAACGGAAAGTGGGCCATGACCATAAACGATAGGGAACCACTGACATCAATTGATTAGAAATATTATTGCAATCAGATGATGAAGTGGATGTGGAAGTGGAATTTCGAATCGATTTGACTTGCCATGACACCCCTACGGACTATAATTAAGTGTCTTGATCGGAAGAAGTACACAATACAGATTTCGAAGTGTGAAATCGACTAATCTGCTAGGCGTATACGGCTATACGCGTTATACAGTCACACACGCTTGGCGTAACTTCCAAACCATGCATATATTTACCTTGAGATTTCCCCAGCGCATTGTCATTGGTTTGTTGACTATTTCGTCGGTGACCTCGTCCCTAACATCCATCGAGCCGACCTTGATCGTTGGTGAGGTAAAGGCCAATCTTTTTATAGATGCCTGTGGCGTGTACTTTGACCGAGATTTCGGCAGTGATCCCAACTGCCGGCGTATCCCTGACGATCTACCGCTCGTTTGAGACGCCGATGTCGCTGGTCGCGACGGTATCGTTGGTCGCGAGCTCTTTAGCGGTGCCGTGGAAGATCTGCGATAGATTTGATTGAATTCGGTCATTTGCGTCACAGCAATAGTGTAATGTGGTAGCTGGGCTATCGTGTGAAATTCTGAAAACAAATAACCCAGGGTTGTAACCAAGTCACAAGGCTCCGAGTCACAAGTCAATCTCACTTTTATCTTTTTGACTCGAGTCAAGTCGTGTCATTTTCAATTCCCACCTAGTCAAGTCCGAGTCCAAGTCAGCGAGCAGAGGGTCGAGTCCGAGTCATGGTATTATGACTCGAGTCGAGTCCAAGTCATTGTGTTGACTGACCAGTTTTCTAGTTGATGTCTTGTTAAATCCACTTTTTATAACTCTGTTTGGAGATGTCGAATGGCTTGCATTTATAATATACTAATTTTCCTCGTTTTTAGCAGTTTCTGATCGCATTTTCTAGTACCAGTACCAATAGACGAAATTCCAATAGTGTGGTTACTTTACTATTCTTCGAAATTGGCTGTCTGGATCTCGAGTCATATGACTTGGTTCATGACTCGATTCCAAGTCGAGTCAATACACAGATTGACTCGAGTCGAGTCGACTCATTTCCGTATTTTGAGAAAATGACTCGAGTCAAGTCGAGTCATCATAATATCGTGACTCGAGTCGAGTCATTACAACCCTGAAATAACCGTCGCGACACCTGTGGTAATTTATGTTTTGTCTAGTGTGGTTTAGGATGTGAATTTTGCAACAACGGTACCAAAAATCTGATTTTGAAGATATCTTCAATCATCATCGTGTTACAATAATTGCACAACGGCCTATAGTTTGCGTGTTACCAACTTCAAGTATGTTCTTGGTATTATCTATATCGGGGGGTGGGAAATTATTTTTTCCAAGGGGGCAAATGAGAAGCAGAAAATTTTGTGACGGGAGAGCTAAAAGTTTAAACTATATTCTGCGAAAGAAATGTGCGTTCTGAAGAAAAAGTGCTTGGAATGATAAATAGAATACATATCAGACACGGATATCTGAAGTTCAAACTATTTCGGAATTGTATGCAATGAATTACACTCTTTACACAGGCTACTATAAGTGGATGTGTAAATATTAGGTTACGAAAATGTGAAAATTACAATCACTGACCAGTGACCATGCAA
This sequence comes from Botryllus schlosseri, assembly GCA_000444245.1. NCBI lineage: Eukaryota > Metazoa > Chordata > Ascidiacea > Stolidobranchia > Styelidae > Botryllus > Botryllus schlosseri. The sequence goes on along the minus strand of ATSW01015522.1, from coordinate 7,576 downwards.
TTTGTAATGCANCAATGGTATCAAACAAGGTTTGAATTATAAATTCCACTAAAACTTGCAAANCCCACATTAGTTTTGTTGNCTTTTACACTAGGCCCGATNTTGACATAAATCTCCTGACTGAACCTCTTCCGTTGAACGCGGTATCTAAACCACCTTAGCGTGTACGACATATTTCCTTCATAACATCGGCTGACAACTATATAAAGTTCGATCTCTGCGTGATTGCTGGAGCGGGAAGTTCTTGTGGAAATTTCAATAAATTGCAGCTCCATTACGGTGGCGTTCTGAAGAAAACGGCTGCGGCCAAAATTGTTTTTCGTTTTGCCCTTCAATTTGATACCACATCATTTTTAGAGTACAGTGCCCCTTTAAGCGGTAATGTTTTCGAATAGTATAGTTCATACCTTGTTTGTTGCCATTGTTACATCGCGAATAACGCGGGGCCTGCTATTAAAAGCGTCACCAGGGATTTATGGCGATCGTTTTCCAAGCAGAATTAGGGATATTTGTTCAGACAATGTCATTTTCACTGGTTACGGCATAATCGCTTAGCGTCGTCCTGTCACTAGTCATCGCTCGGGCCTGTCCGCTGGAAATTTTCAAGTACGGGCCTGCGTGTTGACTTGTTGAGTGTCGAAGAAATTTGTGTAACCATTTGTGAAATCGGCTGACCATTTTCGGAGACTCTCTTGGGGTGTGATTATTATATTTGTGTCTGCAGCAAAACACTAAATCAAAATCAACCACAGGTCATCAAGTTAACGATTAAAAGTTCACCAGCAAGCCTACTCGGCATTCCGCGATGAATTGAACACAACTTACACCGGGAGCGTCAAAGTAATACTACCACGTAACGTAATCTCATATCGCATGATATCCTTTTCAGTATCGTGTTTATGGTAAATCATATAGTGCCAGCGATATGTTGAAGGTTCGTTACTTGAGCTCTAGAAGTCACTGTGTTGGGCTGTACGTACACAATGACCTATTCTGACCGACAGTCTGATTGATTGACTTGATACGTGCGTTATGAATCGTGAAGTTGATAGGTCATTATTATTATCGATTGATTGACTGCAAGTTACTCAGTCAATAGAGTTCCTTGTGTAGGTAGGAAAATGAAGTTGTTAACACAAGCGAAAGTCTGCTTAAGTAGGCTACATCGCTCTCACATGCAGTATTTTGACAAAAGTAGTTTCGTTTTCACTATACACTATCCAACTCTCCTTCAACAGCCTACCTTTCATGCTACTTAATCTTATATACTCGGCTAGTCATCTCGTTACATAGTCAATATCCAGACAAGTGATATCCACCTTTGCCTATACGTTAACCTTGCTAGAGGAGAAATTTGGGGCAAACCGCGGACGCGTCCCCAGCACGCAAGGATGTAGAAATAGCTTCTTACTAATTGGCCTACTTCGTCGACTGCCTCGGAACATCGTTAACTGCATTGATAGGCTGTAAGAATCTGCAGTAATAAATAGTAATTACCTGGTACGTTCGGGAGTCCTAATAAGTCTTTCCAAATCCTCTTCGATCCCTCGGAAAACCGTTCCGGCCAAAGCCTGTGGTACGATCTTGTTTTCATTACGGTCTTCTGATTGGCGGGAAGTGTTGTTCTGTAGCTGATAAGATACATCCAGTAGCGGGTCTATGATGCTGTACTTCCCATCGATATCGCCAAGCATGCGCTAGAAAAAATCGTATTAATTGTAGATTGCACAGATAAAATGTTATAGAGACTCTATGGAAGACTCCGTTGTTGATCAACTACGCTACGTCTTGAATCGTTTTGATATCATTTCATTAGGGCTACGATGGAAAGCATTTCGAAACCGGATGAGTACGAACCAAGCGAGCCCACAGTGATAAATTAATAGGATTAATCTTTTCCATGGTACGCATTAATTTTGTTATTTCAACTATCCGTAATATGATTGAAAATTTGCCCGTTTCTCAAGAAATAAGACGTCTCACTACGCTACGGATAAGCTGAAATACTTTCTACCGCGCAAGCTTAGAATACGTTGCAAACATTTTGTTGTTTTACCAGCAAAGTAATATACGCAATACATTCGCTGTTCATGAACATATAACAATATCTAAAGAGCCATCCAACATTACATGCGGCTCCCAACTAACCTATGCCATGGCAACATAGTATCAAACTAAGAAACAAGGTTTGCTGACTTACTTTCTCTGTACTGGAATCATACATCATTAGTATGGTTCAGAAATCGGCTCAAAAATGATATAACTATAGCATTTAGGGAATATATCCACCAAAATCTTCCATCCAGATGTTTCACCTAGCTTCGAAACGCATTCATAACAGAAACAGCGGTTAACGGTGACGTAGAATAAACCGTACTCAAACCGCACCGTCCGGGCGTAGTACTTCCCATTGTTACCATAATATTGTTTAAATTGTAAACTTTCCAGGATAAGCCCGCTGTTAGGAGCAACAAGACTATCGAACGTTTGCAAACAAGCAATCCGGGATATCGACCATTTGCCTTAGCTTACCTATACGCTTCAAGCTTAGGAATGTAAATATTGAAATCTTCCGACGTACGCAGATATTCGTATCAAAGTTTAAGATAAGAATTGGTGTATTTTGAATATGAGAAGTGTCAGTTTGGTAATGCACACCAGAGTTTATCCTAAAACAACACACGTATTATTATTGATGGACACGTCACATGCATACCTGTTTGAATTGCTTTGGAAGAGCTTTGGTAAAGGCGTCCAGGTGATAGTCCATGGCATTTATAATTCTTTCCGTCATGGTTCAGCAAATATGTCCACCAAAATTCGCTAAAGCTTCATCGCGATTAACTGACAAGACGAAACAGAGGTGTGTAAGCGGATTTTACAAATATACGCGCGTGTTTCTATTCGCCATCGACATATACTTCTATGTGTTATGCAAATATAGAGCTAAACAATTGCCAATACCAAGGGTCGAGGTGAGGACTCGTGCTACACTGATTTCAATAAACCAAACACATCTAGCTACCTGTCTTAGTTTGCCTTTATTCCCAAACGTCTATCTTCCGGCATGGTCCTGTCTGGAGCGCTATCCATTCACCGGCGCTGGGAATTTGATCTCCTCTACCACAACAAAAGCTATATCTCGATGTTTTATGGAAACAAAAGATCAGCCCTCCGTAATGTTATTCCATAGGCACTTCTTTCGAGTCGAACGAGACAAAACTATTGGATACAGCTTTTTAGCCCTCCCATTTGTTGACCGTACGCTATCATTCAGTGGCGTAAATCTGGCAGTTGGCAGGTGGCATTTTCTACGAATGCGGGGACTGTTTTATTTTTTACAACCGCGCAAATGAACAAAGCAGCCGGCTATTATGCGAAGCATGTAGTTTTGGCCGAGTAATGTACCCGACTCTATGTGCTGAATGATCTTGCCACGAATTAAAGGAGCCACATCATCACGCGAGGACTAATCAAGTGGTCATATCCGATTCGTCAAATATATTCGTTCCCCACCTTTTCCATCTCGTGAACCTCTCCGAACTATATTTGAGCCGATATCCCCCCTTACAAAAAGCAGCACGCGGTGAATAAAGAAATAGTTTAACAGTACATGTGGACTCCGGGATTTGTATTTTCTCATCATCCGGGTCCAAGTCATCCAAGTCGGGATCGTTTGGAATTATAAGTTATACAGTAGGGTGACCACAAACATTTTTGTTATATTCTTTGTGTACCTTGATATTCGCAATGTAACTTGCATACAACAGCTTTGCGTTTTCGCCCCTGTGGATAATTAATTACCTTTGCGTGCATAATTCCAAGAAAATCAGAATTGAGGGGGAACTTGACCTTCTCGGAATTAGGTGACGATGTCATCATCTTGTCGACAATGGTGACTATAACGTGAAAACGCAACACTGTCGTTGGATTTTTACAATCTGACTATGAACATGTTCAACATTTCCTGTCTTGAGGGGATTTTACGTGAAAGTTAAAATCTCAATTTTGTTGTAAATGTATTTGATAATGCAAGCACTTTTTCGTTTACTCAGAATTGCCGGATCTTGCATGCCCATTGCCCGTGGACGGCATGCTTGACACTCTTGCCGTTGAGGTTTGCTTCATCGTGGTCATGGTTTGATTGGTTTCACTGTCAGTCAGTGATGTTAATTAAGTGAGTGGCCTGGGTGGCGATAGTTTAGTGATACCGAGGACGTGATTACGGCGATACGTTGGCTGTCATTTTTTTGGTTTTGGCGAACACTAGAACACAGAGTGTGGGAGTAGCTTGTTTGATATCATATACTCACAGACACGCGCATACAAAGTAAAATGAATATACGAGGACATCGCGCGGTATGTAGAGTCAGGTGGCTAGCCAATATTCCGACGCGAAGCAACAGAAGACAAAGCAGATTGCCGCTAAGATGGGTAGAGCTTTGTTGATTCGATACGGAGGTCGGTTATGCTGTATCATTTTGATCAGGAGTTATATGTGGCGTAATATGAGACGGGTATGCCATTGAAATAACACGGCAAAGGTTTGGCATAAGCCTCAGCGCAGACGGTGGTCGGTGGTGTTGCAGTGCAGATCACGGGGAAATATAGCAAACTCAAATGCTGGTACGGATATGAAGTCTGTTGCAACACTACAGAGATGGGCAGGCGTTTTTGATACACAAGGGTAAGTCGCACTTCAATAATGCGTAGGCAGGCCTATCAAATCACTGGCCAGTAAGGGAGAAGATGTCACTTGTAGATTTGTCTGTAAGAGATCCGTATTAGCTAGGCCTTGCGTACTGGCGAATTGAAAGCCACGAAGCCGATACAAAAGTCTATAGCGAAGTTAACGAACTCGACATTGGTTCACTTATTTTCCGACTGCCTTACAAATGTGTTTGCTTTCGCCTTGAGTCTCCTTCAAACTGATATCTACTATTTGACTACAAGATGCCGAGGGAATGTACCTGTACCCGCTGGAAATGTTGCCTATGTTTACGTCCGTCTTCCGTTATATTCACGTTGCAAAACGCCGGTTAGATTAGAACGCGCGCCTGTACAATAAGGGTGTTCAAAATAACTTCTTTTTTTTTCGTTTTCAAATTTTTCTGTGAACCCCATCAAATTGTTGAGCTGTCTTCAAAGACGATGCAACACAAATTTGACTCAATTCCAACTAGTTGAAGCGGAGTTATTTGAGTTTTTCGTTGATAAATCTCGCATTATCTTTGATTGGTCGATAATTCGTTGTGTGTTCCTAAGTACTAGCTGAAATAATGCGGTTGAATTCTACTCATTTACAAGTGGAAGTTTGTGTTTTCAAGTCACGTCAAAGCCACAAGTAGAAGTTGAATAAGAAAGGTCTGAGAAATAGGCCTACTCAAGTAAGAAGTTTTTTAAGAAGTAGATTGGAACGAGGAGTCGCTGATATGTAAATCGGCGGTGTTCCATTATTGCTCACCTTGCGCTCGCTGGTAACATTTTCATTAAAGCAATAGAGAGTATTAATGCTACCGGTTTGATCTGAGGTATAAAATAGTTTGGCATGTCTGGCTCTGGAATGCTAAATTTACACTTAATTTTTCAGAAAGCATCTTCCCGAATTCAAGTCCGTAAGTAACCTTTCGCTGTATTGAAAAGTGATACAATGCGCCACTCGGGTGGATTTCTCGTCATGTCTCATGATTCGCAACTTTCTACCATTGAGAATCCAGGCTTTGTCCAAGTGTCACTGGTGACATTCGAGCACAAGCGACGATGTAAACACGCACGACGAGTATGACGAATTGAATAGTGCATTTCACACCTAATAATAAAAATGCCCGGATTGCAAAATATTCAAATATGCGACTATAAATAATAAGATGGATGAAAAACCGGTATTATTCGACATTATCTATTCCAGAGGTCTGAAACACGCGGCCCGCCATAACATTTTGTGCGGCCCGCGACGAGATTTTTAATAATTTGACAATATATCAGTGTCACATATATCTCTTTAGGTTATAAAGTAGAAATTCCCTCTTAAATTGCCCCGAAAGCCGGCAACTATTCATCAAACTTCTCAATCACATCAATAGCAAACGCTACCATGCAGTGGAAGGTTCACTATTTCGCCACATTTCCAAATCATGATCACAAAACCTGACCCTTAGACGATTCGTGACTGAAATTTGCGAGTTGGACTTGGACGCGACCTTCCTTAAAATTACTCAGACCCGGGCTAATTCGATGGCAAAATAAAAATGACTCGAGTGGACTCGGAGTGACTCGGAATGCCGTGAATTTGTTAGAACCATGGACGCAACAAACTAATCTCGTATCAGGGGAATAGTAATAGATCAGAAGGTCGCGGCTTGGTATTTCGCTAACTGAGCAAGTAGGTATGGCAACCATTGGCAATCTGTTAGTTACATCTTTTTCGCTAAATCAGCATGTTATTAAGGCCATTTAAAGGTACCGAGTACAATAGTGGTACGCTCCAACGACGTAACAACAATGGGCCGTTTGGCGTTCCGACATTTCAATCACTAGGACACGCTCATTAATATATTTATATTGTTTTTTTTCTGCTCCTATATTTGATGATATTTGGCTATGAGATTAATAGCCTACTTATCAGAAGTATACCCGAATCCTGGATTGGAATTACAATGCTCAACCTCAAATTGTTTTGATATCAGATCAGTCTCTATTATCAATCTGTTAAATTCAAAATATTCATAGTAGCTGCAAAATTATAACCCGATAGCTTTTATGGTGGCATCATACATTAGTCCACCCGTATGGTGTCTATATCTTATAAGTAATATATATAAAGGACAAAAAAATTCTATTCAATTAGTTATAAATGTGATGATTCTTTCCGTGCCAGGCCTAAGTTGATACAGGAGTAAATCACATTTTGACGATGTGTGTTTGCTGCCAGTCTGCTGGATCGGCTCACTTTCAACAGGACAATTCATTCCCGCCAAATAAGGCCTCCTTGGAAAGACATAGAATACACCCCTATAAATGCTGCGGCCCGCGGCGTCGTCAAAACTGGAAAACTGGCCCGCAAACACATTCGAGTTTGAGACCTCTGATCTATTCCATAGGACTTTTATGACCATGCGGCGCCCTATAAGAGGATAAATGCTACGCATGACCCCACCTCTGGATCAACTTCATGAGGTTTCAGCATTTCAAAGATCGGTATAAAATAGTAGTGTCGAATAAGTTGAAAGTATAACGCATGTCAGTAATCGTATTTATCCTAATTTCCGCCAATCCAATGTAATTATACTTTCGGAAATTATTACTTTGATTGATATCATAATAGGGAGCAATATCCATTATTACAAATCCCTTTACAACATGCCCTACCGAGTAATTACGAGAACAACGTCATAGGAGGTTTGTTGCTGCAAGCTCTGCAAGCCCGTAAGTCCACGAATCGAACAGAAATTATGATTAAACCTGTATTATTTCAAAGCTACTACCGCTTTTATTCCGGAAATGTCAATATATTTCGAAAAAGGAAAGAAAAATGAGGTTTCCCAGACCGGGAATCGAACCCGGGCGGCCTGGGTGA
>ATSW01015514.1:0-40178 GCA_000444245.1 Botryllus schlosseri | reverse complement strand
ACTTGACTCGTGACTTGACTTGACTTGACTCGACTTGACTCGAGTCACCTACAAAAATCGGGTAACTTGACTTGACTCGAGTCGCATTCGAAAATCGATTGACTTAATTGACTTGACTCGAGTCAAAATGCAGAGGTGGTCAGTAACGAAGTACTTCTACTTCTTCGAAGTACTCAAGTAATTTTCCTCTACTTCTAGTACTTACTCAAGTAGATCTGATTTTCGCTACTTCTACTTTGTAATATTTTGTGATCTACTTACTTACTTTTCGCTATTTTCAGTTTGTCAAGTAGAAGTAGTTCAATCTTCCGATCAAGAAGATAGTCTGAGGAATTTCGAGCCTGTTTTCACGGAGTATCAACTTTTAATTTTCATAAAAGTTGAGTAAAGCCAAGAATTTTCGTCGTGCTTCGCACGCAGTGCTGGATACGAAGTGACCAGTATGATTTCACGAAAGTATCGGTTAATATAATTTCGGTAGAGGGTTGGCGTGGTTCCGTTCACACTACATTGTCGCCCTTCGTCCATATCAAATAATTCAAACGTTTGAAACTGCATGATGTTTCGCAATACAGCATTACTTGTCATATCGTTATCTAGCATGTTCATTGCGGACTTTTTTTGTTTTAGAGCTGTTTTAACATATCACTTGGGAAACTTTCTGGACCAATATGAAATAGGCCTACATGTTCTGCTTTTAGAAGTAGTATTTATATTTCACTTTCAATTCCCAGTATCATATACATTGAGGTATAATTATTATCAGTTCTTTTGTCTGGATAACATACATGTTGAAGTATAAAAGCAAGCGTAGTAATGCCTTTAATTTCTGGAAATAAAGCTACACTATATGGCATTTTTACGGTCCACCAAATTTTTTATTAGCGTTTACTAATCGCGCAGTGTTCACACCGTATCCTATAACTTCTCCGTATTGCTCTTCGACTAAACTACGGGCCTTGTAATATGGGGAATGGCGCCATACCATGTTATTTTCTAAAACGTGCTGTTCGAGAAAACAGAGGATTAGCATCGCATTTCTATATCAATACTATCATTTTCATCCCGTGATGTGGACGAATAGCCTACTTATGCTTTCGAAAATTGGATACCTGCTGGTATGCATCAATATGAATCAAGCTCGTCACCTATCTCATAGCTCAATTTGCACCTTTTTACAATCCATGTGAATGAATCAGGATCGTTTTCATAACTACTTACTTACTTGAGTACTTTTGCAGTCACTCAATTCTACTACTTTAAGTAGTTTTAGGTTGTTTATGGAAGAAGTACTTCTACTCGTACTTGAGTAGATTTTTTTCGTCACTACTTCTACTTATACTTGAGTATATTTCTTGACTACTTTGACCACCTCTGTCAAAATGTGCAATGACTCGAAATGACTCGTGACTCGGAGGTAGTGACTTGATCCCAACACTGCAACAAACTTTTAGCCAAAGCATCATACAAAGCAATCTGGGTATGTGCCCAAAGAATTCCCATGATGAGGAGTCGACACCGATACACTACGACGTTTCCAACATAAAAATCAAAATCATCAATTTAGCTACGATATTTTGTTGCTGTGATCTGCTGATCCCAAAACTGTTGTTTATTTCCGCGTTCCGCTTGTAACATCATTGAACCGTGACATGAAACGCTAGCTGAGAGAAAGATCCTTGACTCCGTTTGTTTTGTTTTGATGGAGATCTCACTCCCGGTTGAAAAGTGGAAAGTTGTCTGCTGATAAGAAAAGTCAATGGTAGAAGGAATGTGGAACTGCTTATAGTAAGCTTGACGATGGGAACCAAGATATGAATTCCCCGAAAAAATCATCGAAATCTACCTCACACTGTAATGAAACCGAAAGGCAAGATCTTTCAGCAGGAACAAATGTTGCTACTGTTGAGACTGACGACAAAAGTCCGCAATTGAAATCGGCAGCTACCGGTGGTCAGAGTGGCACGCGCCGTAAGGTTCTTCCACCAATAACGGTATTATTCAATGTTGTGATTATTATGAATGTTTGAAAGCAATTGAATCATTGGTGTTAGCTGAACATTGATTATTTAATAATTGCTTTTGTGTGTTCCCAGCCATCTGCATCCCTGAAGAGCAAATCACAGACTGATCCACTGGAAAGCGTGCTACCCCTGCCCAACTCTCGAAGTTCTGCTCGATGCATATCTAGCCAATATAAAGGTAGGAATCTTTTATGGTATATACTCAGAGTACGTATGTGCTTGTGCAGATGTTGTTGNGAGCATATGACTGCAAAAAATGGTTGCATAAAATATTGTGGGTCTAATCTCGACTGCATATGGCGTAAGCTTGCTTTTAATCTTTTAACAACGAAATATAGTCAATAAGAATGCATATTATATGGGCTTGTTGGCGGTGGTGTGCTAGTTATGTTTCTNGATTAATGGTTGGTATAANNACATTNTTTGGTATAATTTGGTGTAAAAGTTTGAAAGGTCTTTTGTGAACCCTCATGTACTTCTAGTTGTGCACAGGTATGGATTTTATTGATCTCTAATGCGGTATTACATGAATACCATAAATTTATTAAATAATCAGTCATGATAAATAATAATTGATCCTGTTAACTATGTCCCTGCTTTATCCGTTGTGTTAATATTTTGGTTTCATAGAGCTTGGTAATGTTTTGAAATGAATATTGATATGGGATAAAATTATCTAATACCGTCCTGGCCGGAAAGGACTCTTTGAAATATCATCACACACATACCGCTTTGTTATTTTTCTATGTACAGACTCACTTCTACATTTTGATGCCCTTATCAGGTACCAGTTACAAACTGGGAATAGGCCTTTCCTTTCTATGCATAGTAACAGGCGCAAACGGTTTCATGTAGGCCTCGGGATTTGTTACTTAGCTACTTGAGCAGAATGTTAGACCATTTCTGCTTCTTTTTGAAGTAGAATCACTCAATCGCAGTGTTGTAACCAAGTCACAAGGTTTCGAGTCACAAGTCAATCTCCCTTTTATAGTTTTGACTCGAGTCAAGTCAAGTCAAGAGTTATTTTACGCATTTGAAAAATATGACTCGAGTCACTACACTACAATCCTGCTCAATCATTAAGCTAGTTAATTTGACCACCTTTTTATAAAAACTTTTCAATGGTATTTTTTATAATCATAATCATTACCAATCGTTCATATAGCCTTTTTCTGTGACTGGCAAATAAATTTATTGAATTTTAGTAACAGGCAACTTACCAACGTTAACCCTGAACTCTTCAATAACAAGTCAACCGAGCAACACCATATTTTCGCACCTGCTGCCATTTCCGAGCAGCAGGGACTGCTCTCCAAATACCTCGATGGAAATGAATTCGTGGGATTTAGGCGGCGGGGCACCTTCTACAAGCCATTCACATGCCGCCGCCATGCTGTCGCCTACTGACGAATCTCAAACTACCGTAATAAGACGTTCACCACTGTGCTCTGAATCTTCGTCTTTGATCGATGAACCTCCGGCTAGCCCGTTACCCTCGCAATATAAATCAACGCTGGAATCGCCTCCGTTGCATCATACCACTGTGCAGTTTGGACAGCATTTGAAAGCGAAGTCTCCTGTCAGAGTGAGTAGACCGGTGTTATTTTCGACTAATCCAATTTCTCAAATGAAATACCCATAATTTATGAATTTTGACTTTTAAAAAGTAGACTGCGGGCAGATTTGCTTCATCATTTGAACGTTCTCGGGATTAATTTTTTATTTGGCATGTTAAAACTGATTAGCAGGGTGAGTTTTTGCAACTTTTTTCTACAACTTCTCGGAAGTTTTATAGTGTAGTATGGTGTTTTGTGCTGTTTATAGGAATCTTATATTACAACTTTCCATTATTTCATGCAGCTTTTTTGCAACTTTTTCGATTTTTCATGGAACTTTTTGCAAGTTTTTTCGCTTTATCATGCAACTAACTTTTTGCAGAAAATATGTGGCACTATATGTAAATACATCGCTTGAATATTTCACTGACATTTAAATTTGAGGTTCTTTCTGATTTGAGGTACATTCAGGCTGGACCATCGAAAATTTTATTTTCACTGGGTCAATTTTTCCAGGCTATTGATTTTGTTGAAGTCGCCAACATTGAGTTTTGCTACAGTGCCTTGGATGCGGAACGATTCGAGTACCTTATACCCCAATAATTTCATGGAACTTGTCCATAAATGCAACTTTTTAGTGCAACTTTTGGGAAAACTAAATTCAACTTTTTACTGCAACTTTTGTGAAAAAAACGTGCAACTTTCCACAGATTTGACTGCTACAAAAACTTGCCCTACTGATTAGTTATTGTGCCCCTTGCTTGCAAATTCCTAAATTCAGCAGCATTACGTTGCTGCGTTTTCTGAATTTATAGTGGCTCCAGAGTCACGACAACTGGATGGATATACCAGTAACTAAAATCTTGCCAATTAGCCATAATTGGAACAAGGGATAATTTACTAATACTCAATAATTTCTTGTACGGGTAGTTGATTTTTGACTGACAATCACCAAAGTACCAAGTTGGAATTATACATGGAAATTTTTCAAGATTACAATATTGTGTAATTGTATTATTTGACAATATTACTTGATGGATGATTTCTTGGTGGTGGCGAGCAGCATCAATGGATTTCCAAGCTAGTTATAGCATGTATATGATGTCACAGAGATCAAAGCTTAAGAATTTCTTCATGTACCTTTGTCACCATGTATCCTCACAACATGAAGTGTGGTGTATTGTGAAGCAATGGATAACATCTCGAAAAGCAGCTGCCAGGCCCAGATCTTGTACATTTTGTTTTGTTAGAAATATGATATGTCTAATCTTTTTTACTACTCCGTCCTGAAGTTATGGATTGTATCATTATGGCTAGAGTAGGCTACTTGCTAACATTGTAGGCTTAGGGACGTCATCAACAAATTTTACGATTGTTATCTTTACTAATCCAACCGACAAAATGAATGTACAGTCTGTGACCTACTGACCTTCCTTCATATCTAGCAATCAAAGTTGCTCTTGTGTTTTTTTTTGTTCGTCAATATTGCTTTATTACAATTATCGTTACATCAACTAAATACAGTATCAAAGTTATTCAACACAAAAAGATAGGTGCCATAGTTTTAAAATAAAGCTAGCTACCATAGTACAGGCACCTCTCATAGCAGCATAGCGACATGAATTTCTATGACCTGTTGGGATATTGGGACTTGCAACCAATCCTTACGAATTAATAGTGATAGAAATGACGATTGCAAATTTTGCAACGCTTACTTTGACAGAGTCGAAAAAGTGAAGGCGCACGCTGCTCTCAATCTGCCTCAGTGGAACGTAGCTGTTCTGATGGCTCTACTAAATCAAGCGCGCCCCACGAGATGACCAAGAAGAGCGGAAGGGTCACACTTAAACAGTTTCGGTGTGTACTGAAAAATTGATATTTTGGTTATGCAGTTTGGTCTTACGGTTATGCCATTGAGTGTATGATGCCACAGATAGATTGTGATCAGGTGGGGCGAATAGCGAACGCTTTACGATGACACAACGTATTTTTACAGACATAACTGCACCTATTTTGGGCGCAGGAAACACTCAGATTCAAATGAAACATTTCTCAATCATGAACGAGTGGAAATTTGGATAAGTTGTTTCAAGAGCCTCTCACGTCATAAGCTCCCGCTACTCGAAAGCACTTTTATTTTGTCAAAGCCATATCTACTAAAATCAGGTTTAACGCCACCTAATTTGAGGCGATGAATAAATGGATCTGTATCGCTGCCAATGTCAGGTTTCAGAATTTCTGTATTTTTTATGTATATATATTTCTTTGTGCCAAAATCATGGGATTTGGAATCTTGCACAATCAGTCGTGCAGTAAATGATCCACACGATGTTAATACAGGGTTCTTGTGGAAATATAATTTTAGCATACTAGTATAATTGTGCAGTGACTCAACTCAGATCAGAATTAGGCAATATATACATTTTCGAAAAGATTTTCAAATAAATAATGTAATCACAAACGCTCTTGTTGTAAAACGAACAAAAAATGGATCGCAAAAATTTAGCCAACAGAATCAATAATTAGGCCTATATCGCAATCCAAAGTTGAGCACTTATTTGATGCGAATTGCATGTATTTCGCATTCACAAACAATGGCAAAAAGGAAATATCATGTTGACACATAAGGCTTGATACATAGTTGAGTGGATTCATTCTCTGGAACTCATCGTAATATCACAATCTCGATGTCTTCCTACGAATCCCCAACCATTGAGCACCCTTTCCCTTCAGGTTAACTGCTTATTTAATCAGCCATAACATGTCTCAGTCTTAGCGTCCCTTATGGACTTTGAACACACATAGGCTTCACCCTGAAATGTAATAATGCCGTAATATCATTGTTTACGTTTGCGGATTTTAAAAAGGTGCGGTCAAGGATGATCCAGCTTTGATATGTGGGCTTTTGACGTCAAGGGATTGTTGCGATTGTCCCTCCAATAATTGTGCGCTGCGTTGTAGTTCAGATTCAAAGAGCAATAATTTCAGTGATTCGACCGGCCTTTGTTATGGTTGAATGGGGACACCAGGTATAATGTCAATCTGAAGCATGGGTGCGTCTGCCGTCATATTTCTTGGAAAGATATGGTTATTTCTGTTATGGCAAGAGCGTGACCTTGTTAATAATATCATGCTGACGTTTTTGGGGATATTTTAGAACGATGCTGACCACTCCTTCACCCACATCTTCCAGCAGTAAGATAGATCTATGAATTACGCGAAATTAGAAATATTTCCGACTTTCTTTGAATTTTAATCATGAAAGTTCCCACTGCAACTATGATCTGTGTTCTGACTGGTGGAACTAGCTGGTTGTTGCTTACCAGTCTGACGTATTGATATATATTTGTCCGTCTTAAAGGGGCACTGCACTCTAAAAATGATGTGGTCTTAAATTGAAGGGCAAAACGGAAGAAAAATTTTGGCCGCAGCCGTTTTCTTCAGAACGCCACCGTAATGGAGCTGCAATGTATTGAAATTTCCATAGGGGCAAAACGCTCCAGCAGTCACGCAGAGATCAAACTTTATATAGTTATAGGCCGATGTTATGAAGGAAATAGAATACACTAGGCCCGATTTTGACATAAATCTCCTTATCTGACATCTTCCATTGAACGCGGTATCTAAACCACCTTGGCGTGTACGACATATTTCCTTCATAACATCGGCTGACAACTATGTAAAGTTCGATTTCTGCGTGACTGCTGGGGCGTTTGCCCCTATGGGAATTTCAATACATTGCAGCTCCATTACGGTGGCGTTCTTAAGAAAACGGCTGCCGCCAAAATTTTTCTTTCGTTTTGCCCTTCAATTTGAGACCACATCATTTTTAGAGTGCAGTGCCCCTTTAAGAGTGTGGGTCTCCATGAGAAATGAATTGCAATACCAGACCCTTGAACTTTGATATGTATTGCCTGATTTTCGCTCGTAATCCTAACAGGTAGCACCTGACATATTATATTATGTCAATATTAACATGATCATAAAATTGACACCAGCCACCCATGATTCGTGCAGCCTCCATTTGTGAAACATTATTTGGCCATCACTGACATTGGCTTTGCGTATTTCTTATATAGGCCGCTATCTAGATAGCGGTTTATCTATTTCTATATAGGCAGCTATGAGCAGATCAACGGCAAATGTTGCATGGTTTCGCTTGGGAACATGCAAATGCAATTTTGTGTATTGCTGTAATATTTATGGAAAATTCGCAACACGTTTAGTGGTAATTGTTCACCCTAGTCATGCTAAAACCCAATCCTTGACGTCTATATGCATTGCAGGCTGGAATTACAGAAGTGTAAGAAGTCCGGTACTGGTGCCGCAAAGTCTACAAAGCGAATCCAAGAATTCTACAAATCCACTTTCGACTCGTTCGCCTCCATCAATGACACTTTCAAAAAGAGGTATTCCTAAAGGGCTCAACGTGTGATAAAAATGATTTTCGCAAATCTGTTGGTTTAGCTGCAGTGACAAATGGATATCAACGCCACTTCCATGATTGTCGAGCACACTGAAATGGTATTGGTCGCGATGATGTTTTCACAATCTTTCCTGATTTTACCCTCAATTTTATATCAAATGAATAGAATACTATACCTCGAGGAATAAATAGATTATGAGTAGTAATAGAAGGAAAAGCTTTTGTAGTTAGTCTCCCATGTTTGAAGTGGGATTTCTACTAGCCGATTGATAGGGATGTATTGTGGCAATGTTGCAGCGGTGTAGATACAACTGTTTCGCCTTGTGTCAACACTAGTCGGGTGATAGGCCATTGTTGATTTTTGGGAGGGCCGTGGTTGCCGCTACACGCCTCTCCTCAGTTCTGTGATTGACATATTTTATGGTTTACCTTCAATAACAAATGTGGTTTGAGCAGAGTGCTGTGTTAACTCTTTCGACAGATACCCCACGCCTGTGTTGAGTGCACAATATGGCACGAATTTTGACTTTTAGATTGTCAAGTGCATTCTTGCGTTGGAGCTTTGTATATCTTGGGTGGTCTGTCAAGCGGTATTTTTATTATCGTGGTGCCGAGACCAACCTTGTTACGTCCTTATGGATATGATTTTGACGGTGCTGTTGAATTGGTGCTTGCCAAGTAGACATATCAAACATGACATTGCATAACAATGGATAGAGGTATTCAATTGTACATTCCCCAGTGCCAATGAACCACTCCTTCAATATGAGTACAGTGGGTCTGCGGTTGTGAAAAGCTATTTGATGTTATGTAAAACAAAGTTTTGACCTGTAGAATTTCTGCCAGTAGGATGTCAAAGGCGTGTTCGAGACTTCTACATTCACGGCCGCATGCTAGCTATGATCACAAAAATCGTTTATGTAGAAACGACGGCCAGAAATCGTCTTCGCAGCCAAACAGAACTTCTTCGGCGCAACACCTACCGGATCATCTCGTCGATCAAAAATTTGTCGGGCTCATGTACGAAGTTCTTTCGGAACTGGTATGATAGCAACTCATTTCATAGTAGGGCCACACAATTAACTTCAACTGGCGCTAGCAGAGAATTCAAAAGAAATTTATACATCATCAATACGACTGTTGATATACAAAGTTGCTTTGAAATCTCTGTTAGTTGCTGACGATTACCCCTAACGAGTGTCAGCCCAAAATAACTATTTATTTGATTTTCAAATACCAGTAATGTCATTTTGGCAACAGGTTAATGAGACCGCTATACATGCACAATGCACAATAACCAATTTATACAGCATTTCAAATGCTTTCTGCCTGGTTTTGGTTTTCAACATGTACTGCCCTTCTTCCCACAATAGCATTTTGCAATGTTTGGTTGGTTCTCAGGCTTCCGTCCTGAACTGAATAACTAAAACAGCCACTTTATTCAAGCTTGACTGGTTATGCTTGAACTATTTTACTCTAAATATCCATAAAATTGCTCACTTGCAGCATCTCGGTGTGTTTTTCGTGTGAATTATTAACAAAAAATTGATTGCCGCAGCGTATCGATGCAATGGCTTGTAAGTTGTAAGGCAAATTCGATTTACATTTGAGCCAATGATATTTAATGTGAATTTCACAATATAAACGATTGCGCAATCTATCTATTTTTGGATATTTTGTTTGCAAGCAAAAGGGGAATCAATAGGCTATGTTTGTTATTTCTATGGCTATGGGTATGCTATGTTCCTTACAATGTTAGTTTAGTCTAGAAAATTTTACATCAATGGATTATTATTGGCGACCGTGTCGTCACTGAGACTGGGTGAGATCAGTCGTCTGACCGTTTTGTTTTGAGGCGAGTGCTGATTGGCGATTCGTGTGCCACACACGGATAGCCGCATGTTCTGGTGAAACACGTTCAAATCCGTACATATTATGCATGATGCTACGAATAGGTTTGAAAATATATTCTGTTGCCAGGATACAGAGTCTCTTTCGTCGAGTTGTCGCGGCAATATCACGCATGAAAGTGATGGAAGCATATCCCAGAATTACATTCTACTTTACAAAATTGCAATATGTAGTCCCTAATAGTAGTTTTTCTCCCCAAAAAAACAACCCCTTAAGTGCTTGGAAAAAGTTAGAAACGCGTTGCTTGGTTTTTGTCTTCGTCTTTCAATAATTATCACTCGATTAAAAGTTCATACTTTTCTAAGCATTTAAACTTTGTCATGATAACGTAGATATTGTTCAGGCTTGAATGTAGCTTGTTTTTAGCCGCAAGAAACTCAAAAGATAGTTCTGAAAGGTATTATCAACTGTCTACTCAAGGAATGGCAAGGGTAGGTAATTTCCTTATGAATTATAGATGCGTAATAATGTCGGGCGATTGTCCGCGTATCTCAAGGTGTGCACCCGTCAGAATCGTCCCATCAAAACACCATGAAATATTTAATGTATCCCTATGAATATTCCATCGGCGTGCGTGTAATTCGATGTGTGTTTTTCCTTTGTTTAGAACAAAATCGAACAACGAGATACGCGCGTACTTTATCCTTCTGCAATGTCCGTTATTCGTGAAATCGTCTACCTACGTGATATACGCCCATCTGTTGCGGCAGATCGCGACCCTGCACGATAAAGAACAAGCCCTGCTTACCCAGTGGCTGAGAAGGTATGGGATATGACATCCCGGTACCTTTTATAGGGAAGTGCTAAGTGCGGGAATACTCTACCTTTTGGAGTACTGGTACTTGGAACGTTGTGTTTACGTGGACAACGAACCAGGTAACAGCCTCCCTAACCCTGACAAAAATTTATTTTTTATTGCGCACACAAACTATGTTAGCGCTTATGGCTTTTTAGGTTGATCCCATTCATAGACAGCACGATACACATTATTTCAGTTATAACTATGCAGAAATTTCAGGACAGACAAGGAATAAGACAAGGAATAAAATGAAATATATGGCAATATTCCTTCCAAAGACAACATACTATGTTGTGGTAAGCACATAAAACTCCAGCCTCATTGTAAAGGCGTTCAAGAACTTGGCTCAAGAGACCTCTCCGACAACAGATTTCGCGTCATCGAGAGGGGCCGCTCACGCTTTTATCCGTGTGCCTTGGAGTCGACCTTTATCAAAATACATCAGCCCAAGCTTTGTCAACAAGAGGAGTTTGTGTACCATCTTTAGATAGTACACTGAACGCTCTCTTATTTGAGATCACATTTCGTGCTGGTGACGTCATATTTCGAGATACGATTGTTGATATACCATGTTCTTTTGAATTTTCTAGTAGTTGCTGACGATTACCCCTGACGAGTGTCGGCCGAAAATATTTGGGTTTATTTCATTATGAATATACTATTCAATTGAATATCCATTTGGTAAAGCAGAAAGTATTTTGGGGCATTCTTTCATCGTTAAGGAGGGACAATATCATGAAAACCGGGTGAACGAGCTCCTATATCACAATAGCTCAACGTATTTTCTAAAATGGATGCACCCTCCAATTCCGAAAGTGCTCTCTTCTGATCAACTGCTAAAAGTCCGCCACCCATCGACCTAATCTACTTTTTGATTACTGAGTGCATTTCAGTCTTTCATATACTACTTCTGATTGAAGTTGTTTTGACTTGTCTTTGAAATTTCTTCTTCTATTCTACTTGTCATTGTGTAGAAATTTGGGGAATTCTTCTACGTTTGCAATAGTACCACCCACGAAAATCTTTTACCTGCTGTTTCAATACAGTGGCTTTCTGAGGAGAGTGGCCGCTGCCGAAATGTTTTTCATACGCTGAACTTCAATTTGAGACTACATCATATTCAGAGCGCAGTGCCCTTAACGGTCACTATTTTTTTTATTCACGAAGGCTTTCCACGCCGCGCTTTCGGCCAATCGTGGAGCGAATTCACCAATTCATCACTCTGCGATTGTTCCCGGACAAAGGCTCAAAGCAGCAGGATCTCCCGCCGATGAGCAAATGTCCGTGGTGGATTCCGTCCGCGATGAAGGTCTTAACTCTCGCTCGTAAGTGCCATCCGTACGCCCGAAACGCCACCTGAAATGCGCAGGTCCTTGCTTTTCACCTGTTATTACTCATGAACGAGTCTCGAAAGCCATCAAAAAGTTTCCAGACTGTCCACCAAGTATATTTCAGTTTTGTTCTGAATCATCACAAAATGTATGAGACTGAAGGCCTATCTGTTCGTCAGAGAAATGAAACACTACGGTAAATTTTAAACTTGGGAATGTACAATGTAATTTAGAACACTTCCTGGTATAATACAGAGCAGTGCTTGGAATGGTGCACCCTTCTGCGCACCCCTGTCGGGTCAAGCTGCATAAACTGTGTGTGGCAACTAATGTATGTGCACCAACTAAAAAAAGGTCCTCACTTTCATCAACTGTCAAATATTGGTCCATTACAGAGGTTGATTATTGAAAGTACGTTGACAAAATCACGAGCTAACCCATAGGGTATGAACCGATGTCATCTGATATATGTATGAACTGATAGAGAGTTCACGGTCTACTTTCGACATAGCCTACGTCACAATGCCTGAAGTCGTGTAACAAAATGTCTTAAGTAGCCTACAACTGGTTGAAGACCAGTGATAGATGAGAGCTGTGAAGACTTTTTGCAGAAAATTTTACAAAATTTGATAGTAAAATTTAGCAATATATTACTGTATAATAGAATCTAACAAGTAGCGAAGTCTTTAGTTGAAGTTTAAGACTTCTGAAAGGTCACCGGTCTACGAGATTTATTTTGAAATTTTACCGATCTGCAAGCTGAAAAAATTAAGAGCCACTAGACTAGACATGTCCTTGGCATACATATTTCATTAGTCTCACTGTTACAGAGCCCTGGTTCGTGGCTGCAAAGGATCAGGTACCGGTACATATTGGTACACATATGCTCCGCGAGTTGTTTACTTATGCCCTGTAGTCTCATTTTATGAATACTTCATGCTAGGCTTGATGCATAACGTATATCAATTTCCAACAGACAACGCTAACAACCTCATCAAGCCTCGGCTGATATCGTACAGGGAGTTTTACAACGTGAGCCTCGATCATATTGACGTCATGGCGGAATTCAAGCAATGGCAGAGTCAAGCCAGTCATCCCGGGTAAGACAGGGCTTTTATATTATGCTCAAACTTATACACCCGGTTGTTATCCTGTTGAAAACGCAGTGGTAACAGATATGACGGGCACAAATGCGTGGGATTGAATATCGCTATATCTAGATAGTGGTTCCCAATCTTTTTCGACTCATAATACCCTTATCAAGCTCGACACCACCCCATATTCACGGATCTGAAAATGAGGAGAAATAAATGGGAAATTTATTCACCTAACTCTGATCGCTGGTGAATTGACTAAAAAAAGGTCGGTCCTCAGTCACCCCATTGTTTCTTAAAATCGTCCACTGGGGGCGATATCACCCATGATGGAACCACCGATCTAGACATTCAACTTTTTGATATAGAAATATTGGTATTATTTGTATTCTAGAAGTGTAGATTTGAGAGGAAATGTGGAGATTAGCTTCGAATCGGATTAACCAGCGATTCTTTGTTGTTTTTGCCCAAACCACGAAATTGCAGTAAGACCACACTGAAGTAACCTGTCACTAAAACTGAATAATAGGTTACGCACTATTTCCAGATTCACGTTTTGTCAATATCCGTATATTCTGAGCCTGTCGGCAAAGCGACACATCCTGAGACGAGACCAGGAACGGCAGATGATAAGAACCGCCAGAGACGAACTTGTGACCAGTGTTCGAAGGTGTTGTGTTGGCGACTTATTTTTTCATTTTCTAGGCGTTTTGTTAAATTTGCTGTTGCGACAAATCAGATTTACAGGTATATCAATTTTTTGTGTAACTAGAGTGATCGCCGTGTGCACCAGAGGCGGTCAGTAATGAAGTAAATGAATTCTGTTGAGTAAAAACCTACGTTTATAAATGAAATTGTCGTACTCTCGGGTGAAATAGCCCCTGTATCAAGGCACTGAATATATTTCTGAAAATTTCGCCAATTTTTAGCGTCATCGGTCATTTTGCGTTAGTCGGGATGATGTGTCTTGCAATAACGAAAGTAGCCACCTACGATCGGCTTCTGAAAGTATGTGACGTCTCGACCAAATCTACTTTTGAAACTACTTACTTCAAGTACTTTCATATCTTCATTTTCTACTTCTGCTTGCAGTAGTTTTTACATGTCTGGGAAATCACTACTTTGTAATTGAGTGTCTACTTGAGCACCAACACCGGGTAATTTGACCACCTCCACCACCAGGGGGCATTTGCTCTTGTAATGGACATGGACATGAAGTTTTCGTTTACAAATGTCTATAGAGTAATACAGATGGATCATGATGTGTTGCGGCATGTGTTTCAAAATCTGCATGAATACGTATTTGTAGTCTTTTCGTGATGTCACTATTCTTTTGTGACATCACCAAGATCATAATGCAAATTTTGAATGCCCACTGGCCACGCCCCTACGTGTTATACTATAAAAAATCTAAGTTCAAATACGCAGTTCACGGTACTGAACTTCAAAATTGCTTTCATCACAAAATCAATTGCAATACTACATTTACCATAACACAGAGACTTTTTGGGTGTGTCTTATCAAGAGCTTTTGGTTCACAAAAGGATTCAAACAGATTCAGAAGTTCAACCAACAAGGCAAAGTATGACATACCTGTACCATAAAATTTACGTCGTAATTGTTACGGCAACAAAATTTAAAACGAAGCAAACTAATCGAAGCTCAATTTTCATGAGTACCTGACTCAATCTCACGTATTTGAAGGTATACAATATACATATCATAACAATGTTCCTGTCGGCATGTACGAGCTAAATTCCATCCACTAGTGGGCATTGTAGAGTAAATTTTTGTTACTGAATCGGATTGCCGTTTGCAACGTGTCTGACGCTGTGAAAAGTAAGTAAGGACTAACCCCAATTCATAAATTCAGGAGACCAACGAGACCGCCGGACGTCAATCAGCTGTTTTTGAATATCAAAGTCAAACGTCAGAATCTACTCCAGGACTCCCTGTCGCAAATATACGGGTAAATTCCGCTACAAGTTTATGTTAAAGGTGCGCTACGGTATAAATATGATGTGGTCTCAAAGTAAAGATAGAAGTGTGAAAACAATTTTGGCAGCTATCATTTCCCTCAGAAATCATCGTATTCAAACTGCCGGTAAAAGATTTCGATGGGTGCTACTCTCCAGTCTATCTTTTCTCTGTGGTGTCATAACCCTTTGCGAAAGTGCCGGCTGGAAATGTATCAGTGTTTTGATCTTTTGAGACCACATCATACTTAAAAAGCACAGCCCCTTCAAACCAATGTGTTACGCAGAGTGTATCATGGTATTTCTATATTATTGTATGCTCTAATAACTTGCATGTAACTGTGCGTGTGAGCTTGCGAAAACTCTACTAAAATATCCAATTTGCAATTCTTGATTACGAGCATTAATGTACTGAGCAGGAGTAACATAAACACTGACCGCTGTAAGTTCGCTACAAGGGTTTTAAAAGACGTCTTAATCTGATTTGCTAACAGCATGTTGATTTATCATGAAGGCCTTTGCGCATACCTACTGTTATGTCAAGGTAGTCACACTGATGCACAATGTGATTTATTTCTGGTCATCTCATGCGCCATATTGTTGTCGTAAACAGCCACTGCCACACCTGGTGATGCAGCAGCTCTGTCATGTGTATACAGTATACGTTGGTATGAAAAGTACGATGCGTATTTACTTGCAATGCCGCACGATTGATCATATGCTTGGGCTGTTACCTTGCCAAAATTTGTAATTTGAATACAGTATGTTTGTTGCTGTAAGCTCTGGCTGAAAATATGTTGGGAAAATTGTAAAACAGGAAAAATTCCGCTAGTTTTTTGAAATCCCGACGCAATGCTTTTGGTTTGGTGACAGATTGAGTTCACGTCTGATCGGTGCCACTCGGTAAGTAATTCATTAAAAAACTTACCAAATCTTGTGAGCTCTTACAAGATTTATAAAAGGAGAAATCACTATTTTGGGCCTTGGAAGCTGTGAAAGCAAAATTAGTTGAATATTCGAGTGATGGTGTGAGTACCGCAAGTACCTTATTTTTAGTCAATTCGCCAGCGATCAGAGTTAGGCGAATGAATTTCCCGTTTATATGTCCTCTTCTTCGGACCCGTAAATATTGGGCGCGGAAATTTGTGTAGAACTTGATAACGGGACGATGAGTTGATGAGGTTGGGAACCGCTGTGCTAGAGTATTTGGAAAAAGTTGAAGTTACGTATCACCAATCACCTTTGTCATTGCGGTCCGCAATTCAGATCTCACAAAAACTAACGCATTCCGCATGTTTAGAAACCGTCACCATCTGAAGAAGAAACTGCGCGTCGAGTTTATCGGCGAGCCTGGCTACGACATGGGCGGCCTCACCAAAGAATGGTTCCTGCTACTTCTGAGACAGGTGGCTGACTTGCTGGCTCTAAGCCCTCTGTGACATTTTACTACTCCACTGTTTTTTGTTGCTGTTTGTATGTTGCATAATGTTAGTTTTTTTTTCAAGTTTCAAGTTTGAATACTCAAGCATTTGGCTTTAACAGAGGCGGTCAGTAACAAGCACTTCTACTTTTTCTGAGCACTGCTTAACTCACATGGTTATGATTTTCAGAATACTTCCGCTTTCCCTGACAGTTTTTGTTAACTTCGGTCATATACATCCATTAACAGCAACAAGGATATATGCCAATGTTAAAGCAGATCCAATAAAGTAACGACTGATTGGTTCTTAAATCAAATATCAAATTGACGAAAAAATAGCGGTTGGCTGCAAGCAGCTTATCTCAGAGAAAAGTGCATAACACGGCCTTCACCGCAAGTAGACTGCGTTTCGAAATATTTTAATCTGGAATTAGACGAGTCAAGCCATGAATTATTGATCAGCGCGCGGCGTGCAGGCAAGTTTTTGCGTCTCTCAATTAGTAATTTATTGGAATATGAAGCTATGATCCAAAACAGGGTGATTGTAATTAATCATTCATGTACATTGCACTTTGTACATTTTCCATGAATTCTGTCTATGCTGTTGTGTGATGCAAATGTGAATCTTGTATGCTTGGTGTAACAAGACCCAATGTCAGAAAAGATGATGGAATCGTTAATTTTGTGCACTACGTTCCTTTGTGTTTCAGCCAAATTTGAATAAAAGAAGGGAAAAGCTCTTATGACAAGTACCTTGAATCTGTTATTGTAAAACACATGGATTCCAGCCGAATTCACGTCTAGGATTCAACTCATAACTGAATATGCTATTGGAACTTTGAATTTCAATGGAAAAATGTATCTTACGTGAGAGAAATTACTGATACTGCTTTTGGATCCCAGATCATATTGCAAGTTCGTACGCTATATCACGGGTAGTGCCCTTAACTTGTGGTTCTGTACAAGTGTGACTCTTAATTCTGGAAGTATGAAATATATCGCATCAGAAGCTGTCCGAATTCACATTCAAACGATGACGTTTCTCTCTGTTTTTCCTAATCGGTCACATGACATTACGCATTATCACAGCTATTTGATGCGTCAAGGGAAGTTTTCTGTGAATATTCTGACACAGTCGCTCATTTCATTACATTTTGTCTTCCAAGTAAGTATGTTTAGTTTCGAAGTACCGTGAGGAGGGATGTCAAAATTCACTCGTTGATTGTTGTCAAAATTTGATTTTTATGATCCGTTGGACTGAAATTCTTTCGACAATTTTCTAATCAAATTTTGTTGGTGGTAAGTTCCTATCGGAATTTTCGCTTCGTCATGCGTTTTTTGTCTTCACCGACATTCGCCATTTGTCGAAGCAAAATTGATATGCGAAATACCTGTGCGTCAATGTAATGTTCTACACTACACAGTTACACACCGCTGCAGTTTATGTTACTTTGAAATGTATCTGCTGATTCATTCTCTCATAAAATTCCCCTCCACTTGACAAATTAAGTATGCGAAAATTGCTATTTCTGCATTAAAAGTAGGAGTAGAAGTAGCATACAAATAAAACTACTTCAGTAAGCATCAGAAGTATATAAAAACTTCTAAAGTACTCCGTTACGGTAGATTTACTTTGTTACTAATGACATCTGGCCTGTGTGGGATAAAGAGTTTGTTAATGGAGCGATTACTGAAAACAGTTTCAGAACCACAGTCTAGTTTTTGTAGTTCATCTACTGGTAGAGGGTTAATTAAATGTTATGCAACCAGTATTGATCCATACTTTGATTGCGTAACGATTCTCTTGAGAACATGTTTCCACACACTTGAGCTGGCATATGGTCTGTGCGATAAAATACGCAAAATCATTCCAGTATCTTGCCACAGGCTTGCTGTCGTACGGTGACATCTGCACTGTGTGGATTATATCGAACCTTTGCAGAAGTAATATGAGCTCCCGTAATCGTTTGCTGCTAATATTACAATTCTTGGAATAATCAATACATGAATCATTAAGAATTGGTATTATTCTCGAGCCTTGTTTGGTACTTGAGCAATACAAATGTATATTATGGTAATTAAAATGTCAGCAATGTTCATAGTATAATCCAGAGCTCCTAGTATAAGACCTTGTTTGGAACTGAAATGTTCAATCCTTCCTTGTGGGGTATATCATTATATATAGGGCCTGTGCTAAAGAGAAATCGCACAGTTACTAAGTAGTAATTGAATCAAGACAAAGCTGATATAGAGAATGATTCAATGTGCACCATTATGGTAATTATTTTGGCAATGACACCA
This sequence comes from Botryllus schlosseri, assembly GCA_000444245.1. NCBI lineage: Eukaryota > Metazoa > Chordata > Ascidiacea > Stolidobranchia > Styelidae > Botryllus > Botryllus schlosseri. The sequence continues at coordinate 21,340 of ATSW01015514.1, read as the reverse complement.
CAATGCATGACTTATGAATATCCACTTTATAACCAATGGGGAGAGTGATGCAGCTCATTTGGCTGAGTGTGTCATGCATAAAATTGCAAATAATGCATATTTGTGTTATGCAAGTGTGACATCACATTGTGATTGATGCATTGAAAAGTTACTCATTGCTAAATTGAGTAAAACTGCATGAGGAAGTGTATGTCGTGTTCGATGACTGATTTCATCTATTTGGTATCCGAATGCAGTGTTCACTATTTTTCAAATGTGAATGGATTGCAATTGTACTGCTACTGCAGTAATCATCACATGATATTGTCCAGACTCGCAGCATTCATTGCATATTGTATTGCTGCGTTGACCTTTGTCGACTTATGACTTTGCCCGCCTTTCTGCTGACTGAGATAAAAACAATACTTCAGTCGCATGCAAAGGAGAAATGGCCGGTCCAGTCACAGTGTGTAAATTTTATAGTTTATATAGTATAGTATAGTTATATATAGTTTATTGTTCATCCTTCCTATTGGCTGCATGGTTCTGTACCCACTACCCACTTATCTGGCCACCTATATTTTGTTAGGTTATTCGCGCACATCAGATATGACTCGCTCGCATAGAGAGTAGTATTATTACTCCACTCTTGTTAACTGTCTTAAGTTTCAAAACTTGAAAAATAAAGTGTATATTGGGCCTTTACCTTCCTCAGTCGTATCTTCAAGCATCTTATTTGACAATCCCAATTGGAAATGGGCATCATCAAATCAAACGCAAATGAAATCGTATCACTTTTTCAAATGTTTTTCAACTGAAATAAAATAGCAGCAGTACTCAAAAACACTGGTGTCTGGCACGGATACTCACTTTGAGGTTTGGGGGTATCTTTGATAGTCTTGGTCACATGGTTATTGGCCTAATAAGAAGATATGAAGTAACCGCAACGCCAGTGTTCCTGTTGATTTGGTATTGAAATGTCTGATTCGAATCAGACCGCATCTAAAATTATTGATTTCGAGTCGTCTGTGATTTTATTGCCCATTCGTAGTCGTCATGCCAATACCATATCCTTATTATTACCTCTGTTTCAAAAAATTGTTACTTTTTGTCTTTTTCTAGGTGCTGTCACCAGACTATGGGACGTTTGTTCACAACGAAAAGACAAGGACTTATTGGTTTGCGACTAGTGAAACCGAAAGCTTCTCAGACTATTTCCTCGTCGGGGTTGTATCCTTTTTAATAGCCATCAGATTAGGAACTGCCATGGCATTTAGCTCCATGCATCGTATGCATTTCTGCGTGTTGCTGACTTCTGTCGGTGGCGTTGTTGTCAGCGTTTCTTCCAGACAATTGACTTCTCGTGACTTGTAACGTGCATCCTTGTAAACTCATATGATTCGGTCTCAATTTCCTGTGCTGGCATTACTTGTAAATGACGATTGAATTGTATTAACTTGTGTGTGACACATCAACCATCAGCCGGTTTGTGTAACCACGAAGCCAAACTGTATTATTCAAATCATTTTACTTTAGTCAGGCAGGATTTGATAAAATCTTGATGCAAAGCTAAGTGTTGTACACTGTACAGATACACTTGCCAAAATAGCATTATTATTACTGTCTTTATTCACATTAAAACTGATAAATATACACACAATCTGGGGAGCAACTTGGCTCCTAAGGAAGGAAACTTCTAAAATTTCGGTATTAGATTCAAATTGTTAATCCTGTGCGATAAATAGACCACAGTAGATGAAGAATTGGAAGTTTTCACTGGTGGATTTAATTGAAAATGAAGAGTCAAAATTACAGAAGATATGCCATCATTTTGAGCCCTAGTGTGTTAGTATTTATGTTATAATAGTGATACTCAGATTTTCATAAAGATTAGTAAATTCAATGGAACACGTTTTATTGCAACCTGTGAATTGACCCGGTTATAGAGTGAGTGTTGCGATTTGGAAAGAACCCGTTTCAAAAGAAACCTCACCATTTTGTTTCATTTCAATGGGGCAATGTCTAGCATTGCAAAATCACTCACGTCTTCAACATCAACACACAACGATTGCCGTTTTAGATACGTTCTATTTACGTCTCGTTTAGGAGAAAAGTTATCGATTGTCAGATCCAATGATTCACATTTCCTCAACTGTCTACCTGGTATAGCTCATGGGCCTCGCAGTCTACAACTGCATCACTCTGGATTTGAGGTTTCCGTTGGTGCTGTACCGGAAACTTCTCAGCGTGCCAGTGTCTGCTCGGGGCCAGGGCGCCCAGTCGAACCCGCCGCCGAATCCTGTGGGCGTCGTACCGATTTGTTTGGACGACCTGAAAGATGTTGATCCTGTGAGATATTTACATTACCGTTGTTGACGCTTTGCCGTTGATATGGAATTAGTTGCCGCGCTGTAGTCTTCAGTATAAATATATATGCAGAGGTGCTCGTTACGATGTAATTTTTCGTGGTACTGTACTCAAGTACTCTACTTGAATAGTTTTCCTGGCTAAAATACTCAATTTTTAAAATAGAAAGTAGTTTTGCATCACTTTTATGGGTGAAAATCTCTGAACAACTGGGCGACGTTAGCCTGTATCGCAGTGTCTGAGTATATATTTTTGAAAATCGCACCTATTTCTAAGGTTATTTGTCATTCTGTGTTAGTGGCAAAGTGCACCCTGCACATAGCCAACTCAAATTTACTGCTAAAAATATGTGATCCCTCGATATAATCTACTTACTTAAGCACTTCTCATATCTTCATTTTCTACTTCCAATATTGTCATGTTCTGCAAATTACTACTCGTGCTTGTAATTGAATAGAAATTTATATCGTTACTTCTACTTCTATTTAGTACCGACATTGACTACTTTCACCACATCTGTATATAGTGATTTCAAAGCTATTGTCGGTAAATATCTGTTATGCTTTCATACTCTTTTTTATCCTATTAAAACAGAATGCAGCTTATTATACGGTCCTCGTTTTCGCATAGAGCCTGACCATGACACTGATCCTACATCTAAACGACTTGTGAATTGCAAATTTGTAAATATTGATTTGCTCAGCTGTCGGTAACGACAGATTTGTTACTTAATATCTCTTTTGAACAAAGTCACCACAGGCTTATCCCTCTAAATATTTCGTCCAAGATACTGCGGCCTCATTTTTATGACGACTTTGGCTTCATAATCCACATCGGGTAAGCTGGCCCATTCCCATTTCAGTAACAGCACAAACACAGGGAACCTACTTAGGGGCTTGGCATCAAGTAGAACCGATTTGGCAGAGGTCGTCAGTAAAGAAGAACTTATATTTTTTCTCAGTATTCAAGTCGCTTTTTCCTTTTTATACTACTTCCCCACAATTGGCTACGATTTCAGACTACTGTTACTTCTAATCTACAGTTTTTAGCTTTTATGCAAAACCACTCCTATAATACTAACTTGGAAATCGCTCATTTAACGCGTATTTGGCTAGAAATGTACCATGTTTCTTCTACTTCTTGAGCACTTGATTTGAGCGCCTCCGCGCATTAGGTACTGCGGCTACTTACGCCTAAAGTTGAGGTCCATATCTTTCACAGTGTCACAATTGCGAATCACATGGTCCAGATATCTTCAGACATATTGTGAACTGTGCACAAAACGATTAAGAAGTGTGGACAAAATGTGTTTTAACGGGGCAAATTCACAAGCCCAACTAATGCGTGATGATTTTTACGGTTATATTACTGACCAAGCGAAAACTTTCCATTCTACATTATCCATGAAGCGTGGTCTGGGTTGGTTGAATGTAATTAGCCCGCACTGCGTATGACTATTGTATGACTGTCAGCAAGTTCCTCAACATGGTGTGACGCTGTGCGATAGAATGTTTTCTTACTGCAAGAGATTTTAAATCAATGGTTTGGTAGCACGTGGTAGGCAAGTCTGAAGCTAACGAACCGTGGTCGTAATGCAATCAGCTTGAGCATATTTGTCAGACAAACAAGTCGCGTTTGCCATAGTGTAAAGTCTAGTTGTGTTTCCAACTTTAGTTCCAGCACAATATTGATTGTTATCTCGCCCTTTGTTCCACTCCCGGCGCAGAACTGCTCTCTTATAATAGTTACATTGTCCGATTGTCGCAAACACAAACTCCCGCCGCGATTGTCGACTCATTGCGAGCCCTGCGCGGTAATGAAATAGTCACGCCCGATAGCGCGCAGCTGAAGGGAGCAATGAGCGCATTTGATGGTCTTTCTGTTTTGGAGTTGTTCTACAAAATCACCATAGTTAATGACTTGTCACTAATGAAGTACCTCTATTTTTCGAGCACTCATATAGGTTTAGCGTGCTTCTACTGGAGTGGTTTTGTTTCAGACTACTTCCACTTATACTTCACAGTTTTGTTGGCAAAACTTCTTACTTTTCACGCTTTGTAGTAGAAATGAATTTTGGGGTATACTTGGATCACTTTTGAGTCATGACTAGGGCGATTTTTTTAACCTAAAAATCGGAAGATTTTGACCTAAAAATCAAAATTTTGACATTTTTTTTAGAGTAAAGAACTTAATTTTGACCTCATGTACGTAAATTTTGTGTTTTGCCACATATTGTTAGAATTGTAATACTATTCTTCATTTCTGGTTGGAACTTTCTGTCCTTACGAAGTAGTTTGGCCTGAAAAGACTTTTTGACCTAAAAACTGACCCAATTTTTACATGAAAAAACTGTATTTTAACGAAATCTGGACCTATTAAGAATTCCACCAGTTACATCACGCATTGTGGCAGAAATAATTAAAAAATTTTGTAGTACAACGAAAGATACTTTCCTACATTCTCGGGTAGAAAGTTTCCGTCCTTACTAAGTAGCTTGCCAAGAATTGGGAAAGTACGTTCAACAGCAGCAGTTGTGGGCTGGCAACACTGAAGTTGTGCGTACACTGCTGGTGACACACCGTGTGGCTTCATTCTGACAATGTTGCCTACATCACAGTTTTTCATCATGCGCTTCTTGATAGATGAACCGATGCCCACGCAGCCTTTCTTCAGTTAGCATAGTGTGGTACGTTGAGCATAACACCATGTCAAACTATTTGTTTCGTTTGACCGTTTGTGATTCACAGTGAGCAGACAATGGCCTGCAACGGCAGGCCTGTAAAGTAGGCTGCAAGCTGTAAAATGTAAAATGTTAAGTTCTTCCATAGCCTTTATATAGGCTATGGTTGATCTACAGTGCAAACATCTACGATCAAAACGAAATGCAGGTTGCAAAAAAAATTTGACTTGGCAGAAAATTTTGACTTATTTTGACATGTCAAAAAAATCGCCCTAGTCATGACAACTGTGTGAATTAGCCCCTGTATGATGGATCATCATTGATGATAATAATTGAATGTATTTTTAAAGTTGCACCTATACCCGTGGTCATTCATTACTCAGTTTGTGTTAGTGGCGAAGCTTCACCCTGCGAAATCGACAATGGCCGGTTCCGATTAACTGCCGAAATATGCGACCTGTCGACAGAATCTACTTTTTGAAACTACATGAGTACTTTTCATATCTTCATATTCTACATCCACTTGTGGATACTACATGTCTTGGCAATCGTTACTTCGACTTCACAACGTTGCTTCCGCTTATGCTTGAGTACCGACTGCTTTGAACACCTCAACGTGATACGGAGTATGGAATAGGTTGGGATTTGCGTTTACAGGACCTCAAACCCACGCATGTCTCAGCCGGTGTCCTGCTGCATATCTCTTGTGTCCTCGCGTTGCACGTTTGTTGCACGCTCGCGTTTGTTTGCTCTCTGTCGGTCAAACGCATTCGTGTGCGCTCGCTTTTTCTGCGTGACTGTGTACAGAGAGGTTTTTGCTTGTGTGCGCCTTGCACACAAGTCGACGCAATTTCACCAACCGCGGCTACGCGGGTAATTTTTCGGTTTTTCGCTCGCGAATTCCGGCAGAAACGGAACGCATATGCGGTAACGCATCATCCGATATCCACGCCAGTTATCTGTAAGGTTATGTCATGATCGGCCAGCCAAGTCGGCTCACTGCCAACCCTGAACACCGCACGCCTTTCGCATTATCGACCAGTAAACATACTTCTACCGCACGTAATTCGCTTATACTGCTTTTAGTAAATATTCATGATCAGTATTCAATAACTTATGAGCAGCGCGGCGCTAATAAATCATTATAAATACGTGTTCTACATCTGTCTATGTGTGACAACTGTCTGCTTTGTACTTTGTTACGGCGATGTAGCGCAGATGTATTGCACCCATGTGAACGATTGGGAAATTGTGAAATAATGGTTCGCCGGTAATATAATCAATCGGTGTTGCGAAACTGCAACCTTTGACATATCGACGCTCGACAGTCTTGATTGCCGACTGGTGTTTGCTTGCTGTGACGAAATAATAGGTGGAAGAACTATTTTTGTTGGTCGCACACGCAGATATATCGCATGCATCGTGAGTCGTGACCTATGCCATACACAATTACGATCGATCAAACTGACCTATTTACGGAGGCACTCATTAACGCAGTAGGCTTACTGTTTCGTAGTACTGGAGTAGGTTGGGACTACTTCCAAATGTATACTTAACAAATGTAGGATTTTTGCGCAAAATTAGGCCTTGAGTACTTATGTCTTTACTATAGCTATTTATTCATAAATATGTATTGTATACTTATCACGTGGAGAAGACTTATACTGAATTAGCTCTGCAATGTCTTATTATATTATTTTTGCAATATTTACTTACCCGTTTTTGTGTAATATATATAACAGATGTATTGTGTCAAATACCTTTCTCCCGTTGATATATAATATTTACACGAATAAAGCAAATATTGTGGTGACCTCACCTCATTACATCATCATTATCCGGACTGTGCCAAATAGAAGCGTATATGATATTGCAGTTTTTGTCATTTCCTATAGAAGCCCTTCCTAGTTTCGTTAAAGAAATGTTTCACACTGTTACTTGTGGCTACCCACAACATCGGTAATTCGCAAAGCAAATGTACAACACGTCGGATGAAAGAAACAGCCTTCAGAACTTAGCAATGTACGGCTCCGTTTGAAGTTGTGGGGTAAACATGTCGCTTATGTCTTTCCCATTGGATTGTGAGCAATACGATACGTTTCACAAGGAGGCAAAGCGATACAGTTCAGCTGCTGTCACAGCCGTGCTAGGGTGGTATTTAAACGGTCATATTTTATGCCTTTGCGAGTATTTTCGGAACGTTTTCACCACAGCGCCGTGCTGTGCGTAAACCGTTAAATTGTTATTACTGAAAATATTGAAATCTGGCAATAAAATCAAGGCTTTCGCAATGCCGTCATTTCCTCGCGCTCTACAAATGTTGAGTATGGGACGCATGCGTTTATGGCGCGGGTTGTATGGGTTGTAAATTCAAGTACTGTGTCAACGGCATTAACCCAATTCCTCAATACAAAACGCTTCATAAGCCTAATTGTACACGTGATAAGGAAGTAGTTCATTGGCGAAGGTGTTGCCGGATAAACAACGATTAGACCGATTTTCCAAGACAATTAGCACTAATTCGTTGTGCAGAGAGTTCTGTATACTGCTATTAACCTTATTGTCTGATTTAGAAAGTGTGACGTCGATTTGATTACAATGTCGGGTGTAAACAATAGACATCTTAGGGGTTTTATTAGTAACCGCGGCGCCGAATCGAACCCCTTAATTACCGAAACATTGGTCCATCCTTCCCAAGGATTAGGCACTGTACTTTGGGAGCGAGTGCTTATTAGGTCTGGACAAAACGGAACACCTGGAGCACCACCCACACGATTACTCACATGACATTTATTTTTGCTTCTTAGAACTTGAGCCTTGAATACGCATATTGGAAGACCATATAGCGATTGCCTAAGGAGAGAAACATTAATATACATATACACATTAATAATAATATCGCACTATCGCTTGTTCACGAATGCTCAGATTCTGTCATAGCACGTGTACAAGTAAAAAGTAATCGTTTTATTTTAAAGAAATCGATTAGATGTGTGAAATGATCGTTTGTGATTACACTTTTTTCGAATCGACTTGGTTACGATAACGATTACTTTACAATGCTGTAATCGTCGTCATCGATTACGATTACAAATCACGATGGCCCGTGTCTGCTTCCTATCGATTTTGCGACCGCAATCAATTGACTTTTGAATCCTGACCGACGCCTACCGTTAGTATTCATATTTCTTCGTCGTAATGATAATACACGCGCGACTTCTTGACGAAACTTCCCTTACTCTGTCCGCACGCTTTACGTGTGGATAGTTTTTGACCGCAAATTACGATTTCGCCTCATCGTAACACCGTGCCGTTTGCCAGTGATGGCGAGATTTGATCACAAGCGGTCAGTAACGAAGTCCTCCTTTGTCAGAGTAGATAAGTAGCTTTTGGCAGCTTTGCCGACAGACAGCGTAATGGTGGAGCGTCCGTCTTCTTGGTCGGTAGGTCGTGGATTCAATCCCCGGCTGGGTCAGACCAAAGACCTGATTAGTAACACTGGTATTCATGACTTCACCGCTTGTCGCTCAGCATTACCAGAATAGCATGGTGGGGCTGTGAAAGACTTACAAAGCCTTACAAGGCTATATCTGCAGCTTTCTTGTCCAGCGACATATGCTTATGCACTCGCGTGTATGTATATCATGAGTCAGTATATGTGCCACAAAATATACTATGCCCTATTCCTATTTTTGCCTCCTTACTGTAGCTATTTAGTCTATGGAACGCTCAAATGTCGGGCAACCATCGCCGGCGCCAGTTTTAAGCCCCGTCGATAACTTCCGATTTTGAATTTCCAGGACATGGTCCACGGCCTGGAAGAGCTGCTCTCGTACGAAGGCGACGTGGAGGCCGATCTGGGAATCACGTTCCAGGCCGCGAAGCAAGAATTCGGAATAGTGCGCAGCCACCCTTTGAAAGCAGCCGGCGACAAAATCGCGGTCACCAACGCCAACAGGAAGGAATACGTGCAATGCTACGTCAACTGGATTCTCAACAAGGCCGTGTACAGGTGTGATGTCCTTTTTGGAACGTGAATAGCCGGATCCAAGCTCCTGTCATGTAAATGGTGCGAATATTCAAATGACAAAATGACTGACCCACAACTTTGTCGCAAAGTGCAATGAAATCGGCATCGTCGAAAAAATACCAAATTATCTTTAACGTTTCAGAGTCGATTCAGTCACGCTCTTGATTTTGCTTCGCCCTAGTCATGTGATCAAGTCAACACCGAATCTTTCCATTCGCTTTTAAAAAAATACAACTTCTAATCCTTTTTCAACTCAGCTGAAAATTTGCATATTTGACAGCACGTAATTGACGCTAGGTTTCTTTGCCCGTCCATAAATTTTCATCCCTGTCACGGCCATGCATGCAGTTACTTAATGCTATTTAGATCTTTCAATTACTACAAACCACGCTTGTTATGTAATTATTATATCTATGGGGCAGTGGCCAGCCAGGTATTTGCAGTTTCAGTGCCTCGCAAACGAATTGGATCGTAAAATTGCCGCGGATGGAGTGATATGTAATCTATTTGCGTGATTGTGTTTACCCGTTGTCTCACAGTACTTCCCAGAAGCCATCGTTTGTACTGTATAGTCCCCGCGGGACCGGCTATTAATACTTCCGATTTATGAGAATACCGGGTACAGCGCTGTGAGGAGTACCTAGGAAACTGACGCGTTGTATGATCGGTATATTTCCATGACCCCGTCGATTAGAACAATTTCGAGGACTCAATGCAGACTTGTACAAGGGTTGCTCAAAAGAATTTCACTGGCTACGTGATGAAATTGTTAGGTTGACTAAAACAACGCTCTTCGCCTAATTTAGCTCTCAATTCCAACCAGTAGAAGCGAAGTTCTCGCAGTATAAAATTTTGAATTTATTATATAGAAAATGAATTGAAATAACAAAAAAATTTCTGCTCACCCCATAATATTTTCACGCTGCCAGTAGTGACGTAGCGCACCAAATTTGGCTCAATTCCAACCAGTGGAAGCCGAGTTATTGCAGTAGAAAACTTTGGATGTGAATAAAATAGTATTTACTGTGGCTCACGCATTCATTTAAACATAGAATTAGAATTCTTTCAACTGCAATAACTTCGCTTCTATTGGCTGGAATTGAATCGAATTTGGTGTGCATCATCTCCACTGACAGCCTAACTATTTTACGGGAAAGACAGAAAAGTTTGAATTTTTATTTTTTATATAATAAACCCAAATTTTTCTACTGCATGAATTTCGCTTCTACCGGTTGGAATTTAGCCAAATTTGGTGTGCAGCGTTTTTTTACCCAACCTAACAATTTCACCGGTGAAATTTCAAGGACAAGGTTTTTTTGAACAGCCGTCTACCAACTACTGGATTTTGAAAATGCACTAGAAGTAGAACTACTCGAAAAGCCTGTAGTTAATTGATCGTCAACTAAACTAGATTGGTACTTTCTGCAAGCCTGGGCTACGCAGAACCGGTTGAGGTATTCATTGTACATACTCGAGTAGAAGTAGAAGTGACGTCATAAGGCCTAGTTTTACGTTAGGCTGCAAACTGCAATCTACAACTGAAGTAGTCTATACGAGTAGACAGTCTCACTAGAGTACGTAGTACTCGAAGGTAAAACATACTTGAGTACTCCGAAAAAGTATGAGATATTTCGTTACTCTTTCTTACCACCACCTCTGATCGTTAGTTGGCGACATTTGTGTGCTGTGCAACCACTCATTAAACCGTCTTATCTTTACAACAGGATTTGTGCGCGCAATTATTCTCTTAATGGGCCGCGGGGAGAATCGTTTTTCACGGTGCGTAATTACTTGTTTTCCAGGCAATTCAGCGCGTTTTCGGAAGGATTCCACACCGTGTGCGATTCCAGCGCTCTGTCGCTGCTCTGCGCGGAAGAAGTGGAGACTCTGGCTTGCGGCAATTCCGTGTTTGATATGAAAGACTTGAAGAAATTCACCACTTACGAGGTGAGAACATCACTACGGTTCGCGCATATGAAGAAATATAGCGCCCCGAGAAAGTGTATGAGCGAGGCGAGAGCAATGACGCGACCAGAGGTGGTCACTGATCATTAGCGATGTACTTTTACTTATTTTGAACCACTCAAGCGGATTATACCCGCTTGCACCACTATCAAGTGGTTATATTTACAGACTATTTCCACCTTGACTTTGGGAAGCCGTTGCGGTACATCGCAAGCATACAACTACATATATCGGTTGTTTTAGATTGACTACTGTCACCCATATAGACCAGCTGCAAATGCATCATATTTGTACAGCGTAAGGCATATGTCGTGATATGACAACTCTTCGTTGATACTTATGTACAGAGTGCAAGTTTGCGGGGGATATAAACCGAGTTATAGTCGGCTTATTGTTATTTATGCTCAACTATTGGCCATTATTTTGGTACTAGTAAACTCGTACAGACATGGGCTCTTCGCAGAAACAATCTATAAATGTATATCACCATTGGAACTCAAGATATATCCCGATATGTGATGGGTATTCGTCCATCCGTTTGACACAAGTGCGGTAGTATGCAAGAATTCTCTGCGGATTTTTAAAAGTAGAAAGAACATTTGGGATGAGTTTGTATCGCTTTTATGACTGAAGTTGTGATAAGACCCACGCAAAACAGCCCCGGCACCTTTGTCACCATAACACAATATGTTTTGGGAGATTGCACCTGTTTGTAGCGTCATCATTCGCTTTTACTTCAGTCACGAAGATACATCTTTCAATTTCGTGAGGAGCTACCTCTGATTAACCGCTAAAACTATGCGGCCCTTCGATTAAATATACTCCTTGAAACTACTTGCCTGCGGGCTTTTCATACCCTCATTTTTTCACTTTAACTTGAAGTAGTGTTGATGCGCCTTGTTAAACTTCAACTTGTAATCGAGTAGAAACGTATGGCGAAATCTGCTTCCGCTTGAGGGATGTTTTCTGCTTTGACCAGCTCACGGGCTCGATCTCTTTGCCGATTGCGCCGTCTAATGCACTTATGGTGAAATCGGCGTTTGTTCTACAGCTAGTGAAAGTGTGAAACGGCTGATAGTTCTATATGTCTAATCGGGGCGGATTAAGACGCTTTCTGTGCCGATCGCGCAAAATATTATCGCGGCTTTCCGCTGTTTTTCGATGCGCGCGCAAATACGAAATTATCCATTGTCTTGGCCTTAGCCGATTTCGAAATTAGCCTTATCGCACAAAGAAGGAAAAGGCTTGCCGGAAACTTTCGATGTGCGACTCGGTTTTGTGTTAGCGTTAATTGTGTTTGTGTCAGCATGAATTACAAGAGCCATTACAAGGTATTACAAGTTCTGTCAAGTATACGACGGGCCACTATACCGTCGAACAGCATTTCAATCCAAATATATAGGTAACTAACCTACGGATCAGAGATCAGCGTATTTAATATTTACAAATCTGGATTTACGATTCAAATCCAAGTCCATATCCGGTAATGACTGAAATTTCGCGAAAGAGTCGCATGAAGACCATAAATTGTAAGTAATTTATATCCGAATCCAAGTCCAGCTTCATAAAAATTGTAAATTCAAATTCGATCTAATGATCTAATTCGGCCAAAATCCCTAAATCTTGTTTTCTAAAATCCAAATTCATGCTCGTCTCTGCTACGGACAGAAATAAACACGTGACGGCAGTATTGGACAATCAGAGACGGCTAGCGATTTCTCGTAGCTTCGTAAACAAACATGGCGATATCTTACAGCTTCGACCCGCAAAATGTATTGAACTGGTCTTTCTATCTTTTCGTTGCATCGCAATCTTCTGGTGTTTTAAATTGATGAAATTATCACACAAGCTTACGCTGATGGGAAAAATGCATCTTTTTAGCGGCCACAAGCAAGGCATTGTCAATTACACGTTGTGGGAGACCTCCTAACAGTGCTAAAGACATAGAAAAAATACGCAGTTGATTTCAAAGATTTTTATTCTCGGATTTCTCTTTCAACTTGAACAAATGAATGTATGGCTGAAAATTAGTGTCACGGCACCTGCTCTGACGGCATACGATATCGGATCTTTGTGCTGACCATGAGTAACGCCCCATCGGGCGCGACCGGACACGCTCCGCTGACTTGTTAGCCTTCGGCGCTTTGTTTGTTATTGCTCGCCGTTCGCTTGATTGCGAAACCTTGCTTGGTCCAGCGGCTGGCACTTTCGGTTGTGAATTGTTTTGGATTACATAACCCGATTTTTTTTGTTCGCTGTGAAATCGGCGATTCAATTGTGCTGAGAAAGCTCACCAGCGTTTGTATAGTCGGAACTTTGTCCAATTACAAATATTTCTTTATTTTTTGAATTTTTGGTTCATTGTTCCCTGTAAGATCCGCGATTTGATTCTACTGAGAAAGCTCGCCAGCGTTCGTCTAATCGGAACTTAGGGTGGAGCCCAATTCTTCTCCTCAACTAAGTACTGCTTAAATGCGAATCTCCACTCAACTAAAAATCGATTGGTACTCAGCGTTGAGTGCGCGCCAATTCTCTCTACTCAGTTAAGTATCGATTTCCAGACGTCGTTTTCCGAGATAGCGTTGCCAGATTATTTTTCGCCTTCGACCGGACACGCGTGAACGATTTTGTCATGACAACACGACGCCATCGTCCTTATTTCGTCACTGACCTACAAAGTAGACGCAGTTCTCACTGATTTATCTAAATGCAATGAACAGCCTCAGTTGATCCACACTCTTTGAAGATGACCCAATAAACCTATATAAATCCTTGAAGATACCCGGAACGTTCCTGTGCCCCACAGAAGTATATTTGCAAGACAGACAAACCCATTCGAAATTTATAAAGATAAGTTTCACAGCAGGCGAACACGTAAGTGCAGGCCTGAAAGAACAAAAGAATGCATCTATATCGTGAAAATAAATTGAAAAATTAACAGATTTTCAGGATTTCTTTCCAATTGAAGCTCCTCTTTGAACCATTCACTTTGTCCCTCTACCATTCAACTTCCCGATATAGCCAGACCCACCCGACATTTTCTCCCTTAAATATTCAGTATTTCTTATTTCCAATAGCTTATTGCTGCTATCGTCTAAATTGGCTTGAAGGTATAACGACTCCATCCCCAACCTGATATTACCAGGAACTCTATCTGCTGACTTTCATGCTGGGGGTCTGTTTAAGATGCTTCATCTATTTAATTGTGGGAAGAGCATGCGTAATAATAACAATAATCGTTAAGTTATATTTTTCATCGGAACAAGTCACACAAAATGTAGAATGCGATAAGACACAATGCGATGTAATGAACAGATTGGAGGATATCGAACGACACGCAGTTGCGATCTTTTTTTATACTGACATCCACCTCGGCCTAGAGTGCCCGATGTCACAGTTCTTTTCGATGTTGATCTTTTTGAAGAAACTGCCCTTTCAAGTTCTTTCCATTCCTTGTGAGTGCTTTCTCTTTGTCGGGTCTTTTTCTGGGCTTTTTTTTTTGTAGCCGTAAGAACGGCGACGGCGGGGGATGCTGGCGCATTGAGACTGCAGAAGTTACCATTCCGGTATACCGAGATGCCGTACGACAAGAAGTCGACAGGGTACAGAAGATAATTACAAATACAATTATAAGCACAACATCCGTCCAAGCGCCACTGATTTCATTCGCTCAGCAGAACCTCACATCACGAAATAGTGAACCTATATTAGCCATATACGACAGTACCGGTACTACGGTATTTGGCGGGTATTGCCTGCAGTTGGCTGCTCGACCGTGAAAATTGACACTTAAGTCTGATGGTGCGCTGACTTAGATTTGAGTGCCGATCTGGACGCATTTGAGTGTGAGTATACTTTTTGGCGTGAGTTGAGTAATGAAATCGTTGCTGAGTAGAGAATCGCTGCTCAGCAGAGAAATTGGGCTCCACCCTTAGTCGGATTGTAAATATTTCTTTGTATCGTTGAATTCTCGGTATTTAGCTGGCAATTGGCAAATGGCGTGATTATCGATTTGGCGATTAGGCCGTACTGTGCTAACACGCGTGTCCCCTTCGAATACGGTATAATAAAATATATTGTCGGTACTATAGTTTCCTCGGAGATATATATTCCCACCAACTAACGTGGTACACTGTGAATAGTCAAGCATCAGACTATCTATGTGACTGTATTGACGGGTTAACGTAGCCTGAGACTATCGAATAGATAGCCTGGCATAAGACCTTAGCCTGGCATAAGACCTTAGTTGAGAAGATACATCAGATAATGTCAGTCGCACGGGAAACTAGTGCAGACCTGGAAAATGACATGCATTTGCATATGCCCCCCCCCCATGTAACGAATACGAAAAAGAGGGCATATAAACCGGAAATTTATTCACTCAACTCTGATCGTTGATGAATTGACTAAAAAAAGGTTCTTTTTCCGAGACGGTGCGAATAGGCCGTCTTCACGTGCATTTTTGGATGTGGTAATTAAAGATATCTCACTGAGCATTCTAATATTTTCGCCCGCCAATCGCCCCCTTGTTTCTCAAAAGCACCCACGTTGGGAACCACCGCTCTAGCACATGCAATAAGCATGTAATTCCCTGTCACTGGTTTATATTCGTGTGGGATCATTCGAACTGCCACCGCCGAATTTGTCGGGAAAGCTAAATACTTTCGATTCAAAACCTGCTCAGTGCTCATTTCCTATTAGTGGCTCTAATTCCTGTTAGTGGAAGCGTATTCAGTAAAATCGTGGCCACGCATGTGCGTCATCGTACGATCATGGCGCGCGACAATACATTGGGAATTTCTATCGTCAAGGAAAATAACGGCTTCTCTTAAAAACCAGCACCGGTCGCTACACGAAACGCACGGATTCTCAGAACTGGGAGCATGCGACTCTAATTAACATTGTTCGACACGCGTTATTTAAACACTACACCCATCAAAATCGGCGGCATCACATAGGAGAAATTAGGAAACGCGCACTGATATTTCGTACGAAATGACTTCACACGGAGCAGAGATTTCCCGAAAATCTCGCGATCGCAGGTTTCCCGGATTAAATTAGGTTTGTTATTCGCGATGCCTGGCTAGAACTCTTCGCGTCAATGGCCAAATTTTACTGCAATCTTACAGTTAAAGTCAATGCAAACAAATGCAGCTGATCGTAGTTTGAGCATGATGACTCGGTTTGGAATTTTGTCCGTTAGAATTGACAGAATGATGCGATTGTGTGCTGAAGAAATGTAAGCATGCGCCACTAGGCGATGCAGTTCATCTCTTTGCCTCACTAAGGACAAACGTACGGATTTTCGTTATAGATTTTGTCAGATTTTTTCGCAATCATCAATCCTACTTTTCGGAGTCGTATATACATAAGCATGATACCTGCGCCTATAGAGATTTGACTTGGTAGTTGAAATAGGCTTTCTGCAATGCAGTGGGAAATACACATCAACTCGTAAGACCTGTGTCTCCATAAGAACCGGGCAAAATAGATTACTTGGAGTATTCGAGTAACATTCGTTATGACGTCGTAACGGTAATAATGACTTGAAAAGTTCAAATATCAATCCTTTCTGCGGCCACAAGAACGATGATGCCGTTTACGCGTCATCCGAAACAATTTTACATTTCTGCACCATTACTATTTCGTAGCGCTTTGGGTCCATTGTGAAGGCCGATTACTACTGGACAGCAGACTTGTACAATTAGATAGTTCTAGTTGACTAATTAGAGTTAAATACCGGTAATTTGTGGAACGATTCCATGCTCTAATTTTATTTCCAATCTAGTTTCTGCTTTTATTGAAGATAAAAGCAGACATCGTTTTTTAATGCACCATAGTCTAAATTACGGAGTTTAGGCGGTAGCGTATTCCAAATATGTGTATCAAGATGCGTGTTGTTTATTATAATTCCACTGCGGTTCACTTGTATATGAAAGACGTGAGTTTTGGTGTTGGAGGCATTGAGCATAAGTTGGTTGGATGCCATCCATTTTGACACTGACGACAGCTTAGTGTTAACGTTGTGAAATGCATCAGATAAAATCGAGAACTATACTTCTAATTCTAATCTAATCTAATCTAGTTGTCCAAGTCATCTTAACAGAAATTGCCGTTTCACGAATCTTGGTGGCCTTGCGCAACATGTTTTTCGATGCTAAACTGTAACTCTTGGTGTGAAGGCGTATATTTTCGAAGCTCGAAAATGTCGACTTTCATTGCCCGACTCCCAATCATTGCAATCGATAGCTGATACTTGACACAAATCGCTGTATAGACCGAAAATTATGTTTGCGAGTCCTTGCGCCGAACACGCTGAATCTGCTACCTGCAGCGTGTAATTATATTTAGTTATATCTGAGCGGATTAGCAGTTGAAGTGTTGGCTGCGGCGGGATGTCATTGGATGAGGAATCGACGCCTGCGCGATTCCATTGGTCGATATCCGCACCCGCCTACCTGTCGTTTTTAAGCGAGGGCCGCTTACCATATTGCGTAAACTAGCCAGCCAGGAATGCGCAGTCGATTCTTGCCAAATTGGTTGTATAACTTCCGATGCTGTCGATTAAAATGCGTCCGTTTTCTCCTGCGGCGCAATCCAAGCATAATACCTGCTTTTGTTTTTGGCGCAGTATTTGATCGGTCATGGCATTATCATATCTACTAGAAATCTGGCTACGGTATGGTTACATGCGTACACGCGCATCCCAATAAGTAAAAATTAGTCAAAATCACCGATTCTTACGCGGAAACAGATCCCGCTCCACCCGTGGGATATATCTCCATATTAATTGGTGTGCTTATCAGTACAGAACGTCATAACACGTTTGAATAATGTGTTCATATTTATTACGGGCTGACATTCACCACGGTTTACCCTTCGAGTAATACATATGAATATTCGAAGTTCTTTTTAGAGGTACAGAACTTCAATATACAATTGAGTAGTCCATTCATCTTGAAATGAACCCGAATATTTCCGGTTGACACTCGTCAGCAACTAGTAGAGAATTGGAAATAACATTGTATTTGTATAGCACCAATCGTATCACAAAATATGACGTCACCGACATGAAATCTCGAATATGAATAATAGAATATGGAATATATTATTGAAATAATTGGTGTATTTCACTCGTATTCGTCTTACACCCATTCGAATGAGTGTAAAAGCAAAATGTTGTGCCAAAATGTTCAGTTAGACTAATTGCGCCCGATGCTGTCGCAGAAATAGGTGAGATACGCGATTTTCGTTCACACAGTGTAGGGTACATTTACACCGTGACAGAGCGAATATTCGCGCACATCATAATAGCAGATAATGTACATCGGAAATGTCAGAGAGGTGGATAATTCTGATGTGCGTCGGTTTGTGACATTTAACCCGCCTCTGCTTCATTTATTTGTCCGGCCTGCCAGAATGTCAAAATGATATGCTGTCCCGTCGACCACTTAGAAATCTCCGCCCGCGCTAATCCGCGTTTTGCGTCACTAAAACGTGATAGAAGAATTTAAACAGGTTGGTTTCGACAAGCGACAACCGTCTTTAATGTGTGAAGTTTAATGCGGATTGGCTGTAAGCGGAAACCTCATTGTCGTGGATTGCATTAGAGTTAAACCGGGATATTGAGGTCGGACGTACAATAAACGTACGGTAGATAAGACACACTATGGGCAGCGGGCAGTGGGCAGGCATGGTAGGCCTATACAGAATACACGTATGTTTATATACTTATTTCGAGTGCCCCAACTTGAAAACCTCGACATCACCCACTTCCATTCGATAAAACTCTCTGAGATTAGCGGGTTTAGTATTTCGTATCCAAACCTGGTGCCGGATTCGACCCCGCAAAGTTCTGGTCCTGTAGTGCCTTGAATCTACTGAAAAGTCATAATAGTTCAAGAAATTTACGCAAAAGTTACGTTGGTGTTCAAGATAGACTTGTCCAAACTGCAGATGTAGTTAATTGAAGGTCACTAACTGGAATACATCCAGTTCTAGTCGCACATTTTGAAAATCCTGTAGTTTTACAAGTCTGGGTCTCGATCGATCGAAATTCGCTGTTACAAACGGAGTGGAATCTGGATAGTAAGCTTGTAAGCAGGATCGAATCCGGGACTGCGTTTTCTCAAAATCTGCGGGTCCGGATCATGGTTCTTAAATTTCAATTTACGAAATTCGTTCTTTGTCCGCTTACTTCGAAGGTTTTATATCGATTTTTGAATATTTTTCGAGTGTGTGCCAATGGTTCGGACACGGAAACAGGACCCGGATTCGAATTTTGCCTAACCAGGTCAGACTCCGAGCACAAAATCAGCCGCACAGGCAGTCCAGACACGCAGAGCAGCCAGCAAAAAACTTTTTCGCGCAAGACACTTAGCTACGCGAACCGCACGCAATTTCCACTCCGATGTCACGTCATAATTGCAAAAGTGGCACCACAATCGCATCAGCTGTTTTTATACACGGTCGGATCCGACCGGTTCGTGCCGGCCACCAAAATCATCGGCACGTTTTCGACTTTTCGGTGTTATTGCAACGCGCTGCAACTACACGCCGGCTGATGCGTTTGTGCTGCAAAATCGATATACTTGCAAGCGTATCTTGCAGCAAGCGACCAGCGGACCTCGCTCGCTGACTGAATTACTATTAATAAAGATATTTATTATACGCTCTTGTATCTTGTTGCAGGGCTTCAGCGCTAACGACCCGACCATACTTCATTTCTGGGACGTGACGCTCTCGATGCATCGCGACCTACAGAAGAAGCTGTTGCATTTCTGCACGGGCAGCGACCGGGTGCCGGTCGGCGGGATGCAGGACTTGAAATTCAAAATCATTCGCGCGCCCACCGCGCAAAACATGTAGGTACCTTTGCGATGGCTTCCCGTGGATTTCCCGGAAAGAGCTTGCTGAGTGTTTTATTGTGCGTTGTATAGTCGTGCACCGCCTTTTGAGATTCATGACACGCACTTTCTGTACTCTACTCAGCTCAGAGATGCACGGATCGTAGGTTTTTTTTCAGGATACGGATCCAACCCTTCGTAAGACACAGTTCCTTCTTCAAATCGGCTGAAAACTATCTATAATCATTCATTCATTGAACGAATGCGTGCCATAAATTTCGCAAAGAGAAGAGATAACGCGCGACCTCGGTACCGCAGAGATATCTAGGTTGTAGTGGTGCCTTTCGTGAAATCTTCTAGCTGCGGCTCGGAAGCGGTGACTTTCTGAGGAAAATGGCTGCTGCCGAAATGTTTACACATCTGCAACTTTACTTTGAGACTATATGATATTTAGAGCACAGTTCCCCACAAAACTAAAACAAGTTAAGTCCCTCTTACTTGGGCAGGCTCATAATGAGGACTTTTATCGACTCGACTCAGAATCGAATCACTCAGCCTGTCTGAGGCACTCGATTTTGCTCATCTCTAGTAAAGATCAGGAACACGCCATTGAGACTCACACGAATCACCCATTCGAAATCAATTCTAATCATTTTTGAGGCCGTACCATTCGAATGGAATAAGGGAGAATAATCACATTGCGGGTATTCTGTTGTTTCTCCCATCTCAATAGCCATAATAATTGAGTTGAAGGGATTGCGCATCTAAACATACACAGTAGAATTATGTGCGCACTGCACTCGACCATTCAAGACACTGATATTTTGAGGTACGAATGGTATCTTATTTCAGTAATTACAAAAGCGGTGATTCGATTTTGACCATTTCTACATTTGACCTTTTGCTTGAGTTGGTAGGTATTTGGTGTAGGCGGTATATGCGTCAACCGTAAATGAATCAGGTCAAATGTTGAGCAATTGCTGTCCGTTGCATTGCGGCGCGCGATTCTTATCCAGCGTAAATTTGCGTTAATTCCTGTTTTATCGTCACAAGAAGCGGTAGGCGGCAGAATCAACCGGTACGCTACGAAGCCGTAACGCGCGGATTGCTGCTGTTTCGAATCGTGAATCGATATTTGGTCGCGGTTCAAAAGATGCGATAAATTGTGTTATACAACGAATTACGGCGATTACGCCTTTGTTTGCTTGGGTCCTGTTGGCAATACACAACCCGAATCTGAAACTACGTTGGTTTAGGCTTGCTCCTCGTTGGCTAGTTTACAGCTTTCGTATCCTCGCTAGTCGCTGTGAATCTGGTGGCTCACTTCCAACGGGTAGAAGCGAAGTTATTGCAGTTGGAAATTTAGGGTTCGCAAAAATAGCCTGGGCGGTGGGTAATCTCAGAATTATTAATGAAAAACTCAAATAACTTCGCCTCCGCGGGTTGGAATTGCGTCAAATTTGTTTTGCGTCG
>ATSW01015512.1:0-17085 GCA_000444245.1 Botryllus schlosseri | reverse complement strand
TAGCTCTATTATGGTGCAACCTTCATCTGTCTTGTGCAAATATGAACTGTGGGCTTGTGATAAACAGCAAAATAGTGATTTTTCTTGAAGATAACATCATACTATTTATGTAGAAATTAGTGGACTTTTATTATTTCAAAGCTAATTTTGCTGCTGTACTTCTTGAAGTACGTGGTCGTGTCTTGAAAATCCGCGTCTTCGTTTTGATATGAACGAGGAGTGCCGAAAACCATTTCCGCAAAGATAGATGGAAGCTAATGCAATATTTACGTATAACGCTTCCGACGATACTTTTGGTGTGATCGCAACATTTATGGCACCAAAATGAAGAAACACATATTTAATGAACATATCACGTCCAGCATCTAGCGCAGGGACGGGCAACATACGGACCGCGGGCCGGAATCGGCCCGTAACGGCATTTTGATCGACCCGCAGAGAGATTCTACCGTCAAAGTGAAATCCTAATCTAAAAGTATGGACAAATATTATGCTCCAGAGCATGGATCCAAGTTTTCCAACCAGAGACTGTCATGAAACGACTTGTTCTGTTCGGGTTATATATATATTTACGAGGAAACATTTTCGACCATGAACAATTGAACATTAACAAGACAAGGCTGCATACCAATATAACTCGTGATATGAATTTCAGGGTTGGAGCGTAATGCTTTGATAGCAACGAAACACTCCTTGTACATCAAAAAATCAGCCTTGTCGATAGGGCATCCGCAATAAGAATGCGCCACATGTGATAGCCGAGCTTTAAGAGCAGGTATATCATTGTCCGATTAATGACGAGTGTCAGCCGAAAATATTAGGGTTCATTTCAATATGAATATACTATTCAATTTTATATTAAAGCTCTGTACCTCCAAGAAGCTGTTCCCTGCATTGAGACAAATTATGGAAATACTTCTGATTTTTTATTTCAAACGACTGTTCACTAACTTGATGAGACCGACAACTTCAAATCGAGAAGGATTCGTAGACATTACGAAGTCACCCTGATTGACGCTACTATCTCCATATTTTTATTTTTTCCACAAACCCCTACAAAACGTCTCTAAAGAGCAATATGTTTGTATGAGCAGGTTATTGGAAAATTGGCTATGAAAATGAGTTTCCACACTACCATAGTCCATGTCAGACGATTAATACGATGATATGAGTCATGAGGTTTTAGCAGTTGTGGTGTGAAACTGCCTCATGCTTTCTCAAATTGAAAAATAAAATAAAAATCAGGTTATCAACCATTTTAAAAACTTAGAGGTCTCGCGGACCCCCTGAAATTGCTTCGCGTATATGTCCAAAAAGTGTGTCTGTACGCAGAAAAAAGTGTTATGAAGTGTTCAATACGACCTTTACAGTGCAGAAATTGTTAAGACTGAGGAAAATTACGATATTATGAATGCGAACCATTCTATATCACTCGAGCTGAGTTGAAGAACGTGGTTTGAGCCGGATTGAATTCTAAACTGTGATGCAAAAGGCTTTAAAGGGAAAAGAGTCACTATTTCTTCTTTCGTCTTTAACTACAATAACTCAAAACTGAACAGCGAACAATTACTTGGACTCGAGTCAAAGCACTATGACTCGAACCCGAGCCTCTACCCACTGACTTGGACTTGACTCGGTGATGAATTGGAAATGACTTGACTAGAGTCAAAACCATAAAAGTGAGATTGACTTGTGACTCGGAACTTTATGAGTTGGTTAAAACCGTGTTCTCAACTATAGGCTATTTTGCAAGGGGCAAATTTTAAGGACTTAGTAATTCTATATTGAAAAAAATCTAATTACAACCAATGTACCGGTATGCAACTGTAAAGCAAATATTCAAAATTTCAATTGCTGTTACTTTTCTGATACTACGTATTTTATACACGGTTCCTTGGATATCTCTGTCTGTATGGCAAACTCCTGCTTAAAATCATTACCTCAAGTTTAGTATCTTTCGTAACAACTGCGACCAAGCCGTTTTCAAGCCAATATTATACTGTAAAATGTCGCTATAAATTGCACAGTCCAAATCCGATGAATTTTAATCATTCAGTATTACAGAGACTCCTAAGATTTCACAGATAACAAGTCTTAAACAAGACCCAGGTTGCTTTCAAGTTGTGTTGGACTATACTCGCATCCTTGCTGCGTACACATATATTACTGAGTGGGCAAGGCAACATAGAGATTCGATTCTGAATCAAATGTTAGGCTTAGGGTTGAGGTGAGTATGAAAATTATGGAAAGCTCGAATAATTACTGTCGAAGCTACCACAAGGAATATAATGCCAGTTCTACATCGCAATAAAGATAATTTGGCATTTTTGCGAACAAATTTGGGGTGACTACGCGGGCCACCCCGCCACTCGGCGTCTATGATCAACACTATACATTCCAAGTTTCTCAATCAATATAAAATTGGATGTTTCACTTTTCTAATTAATGGGCAATCGTTAAACATTGGCATTTTCCAATTGAGATGTATAATTGCAACGTATTTGGCAAAGCAGCACTTGACAACCACTGCCCTCAGAGCACAAATTTGAAAACCAACAAAATCAAACCTGTTCGAACAGAATCTCCGCGGCTTCCTCATGTACCAGCCCCGGAATCATCAACCGTCCCTGGACGCCCATTGGATACATCATGTCAAGGGGCGGTGTGGGTCGACGCGGGGATATCGGGATCACCGCATCCCTTTCGCGATTCACCGCGGCCTCCCACTGGGCTAGCCTGTGAGCCTGGATTTCTTTGGCCCGCCGATGCTCCGCGACGAAACAAGACTTGACCTGACACAATACGGTTGAATTTCACGAGAAATGTCGGCTGGAGCCGGCCGGTACCACTATTTCTACAGACACTGATATGTGTCCTTGTTCAGTTTTGATACTCACCGGCATTAAATTTCAAATAATAGAAGCAAAGTGAGCACTTGAAGTCAATGGAGGGTTGTAATGACTCAAATTGAGCCGTAATTTTTGGTGGTGACTCGGGGGCAATGTTCCCTCTAATTTTTGACGAGTCTGCGCACACTCACCAACTCACTGCTCAGACCCTTGGACAACAGTGCGCAACGACTAAAAAATAGGTCATCACTTCGGATTTTTTGTGCGCAACTTAGATTTTCTGTGCGCAGAGACCGTGTCAGCACTGCGCATTGGCGCACGTGCGCAGCTTAGAGGAAACATTGCTCGGGGGTGAATTATAAATGAATCGACAAGAGTCAAAACTATGAAAGTCCAATTGACTCGTCACTCAGCACGTTGTGACTTGGTTACAACCCTGGATTTTAACAGGTCTTTGAATTCGCTCCTTTACATTTTTAGTTGTTATAAGTGGCATAAAATGACTCGACTCAATTCTTGTATTGACTAGACTTGCACTCGAGTCATTGTGCATGACTCGAAACTAGGATGCCCAAGACAGACTTTTGATTGTAACATTGATGAATAGTAAAGTTACGACATTATTGGGATCTCGTCTATCAGTCCTGATACTTTAGGGCCAGAAATGGTTAAGACTGAGAGCAATTACTATGGTATGGATGCGAGTCATTCTATATCACTCGAGCACAGTTGAAAACGAGGGTTGAACAGGATTGAACTGAAAACTGCATGGTGAACAATGAACATAATGACTCGACTTGACTCATGGCAAAACTATAAAAGTGAGATCGACTTGTGACTTGTTTACAACTCTGACTCAATGTAGTATTTTTAGATGGTACACAACCTTCTTCTGTAGACACAGAAGTGGTTGGGTGCCTTAGACGCGAGATTCATCGAAATGTGCCAACCCAGTTTGTGCCATGAGAAAGAATTCTTGTACCATTGAGCTTCAGCGCTCTCTTCACTACTATTTGAAATTTCAAGCTGGCGACGCCATATTTTGTGATACGATTGTTGATTTACAATATTCATACAATTCGCTACTAGTTGCTGACAACTACCCTTGACTAGTATCAGCCAAAAATATTCGGTTTCATTTCACTATGAATATACTACAACAACTTGATTGTATAGATCAGTGGTTCTCAACCACCGGTCTGCCAGGTATATTACAATTTTATATTTTAATTTCAAGATGCAATGTTGAAGGCTTGTCCATTGATAAAATGAATAAAACATCAAATTTTAAACTGATTCAGAACTTTGTGAGGTAAGATTAGGGCTGGATACATGTTCAAGACTTGTCATTTGACGACATGCGAGAGAAAAGTACAGAACAGATACGAGCTGGCTCATCCCTAAACAACGCAGTTTGCGCGATCATTCGTTTTCGATTCATTCGTTTTGTGCAGGACCGTAACTGGGGCACCCCAAACCGCCAAATTGGAGAGAGGCCGAGCTTGTAAGGGGCCCAAGATTTTGAAAATGAACATAAATCATAGCATCTTTTTTTTTCAACGTTTACCAACATTTTTTTAGTTTCTTTTCGCGCTTTCTGCGATTTAGTGTAAATTTTTTGCGATTTAGTGTCGATTCAGTCGTGAATGCTCAAAAATTTTCGATATTGGCGCGATTAAGCTACATAAACTCTCTGCTTACACTGAGTAGAATGAATGTGCTCACAAGTACAGATGAAAACATCCACCCAACTGTGGGGTCTAGGGGTGAAGCCCCCTGAAGTTTAGCTTATCGCCCTGTGGGGCGTCAAGACAAACGTTTTCGGGGGTGGGCTGACAAAGTGCTTTTACGGCCCGGATTTTTGGATGGCTGGTCTGGCTGTTATCGAGCGGCGCGATGTGTTCGTAGTTGAAAGAGTAGCCTACGTCGAGCAAGGTAGTGCGACAATGTGCTTGGGACGACTCCGAAACGCTTCTTCTCTCGATATTGTCAAAGTGAAGAATATTATTTGATTTGGAATGGTCAGTTAGACCCACGGCCATCGGCGTGAAAGACTGTAAACGACATTCGGCGGCACGTCTATCTGGACAACACAATTTTACCTCGACTCAGCAGACTCATTGCCATGAAATCAAATGGATGCCATTATGAAGATAGATAATTAGGAATAAAACCCTCTAAATGTCACTCTCTGGCACCATGTAATTACAAAAAAACTTGCATACGTTACATTTTGGCTTCATCTCAATTTTTGAAAATCCACCAGTCCGCAAGGTGAAAAAGGTTGAGAACGACTGATGTAGATCATTTCTTGTACTTGAGTAGAGATGTACAACATTACTTTTATTTTCACTAAAGTATCTGCTGTGACTACTTTGACAAAATTAAACATATCTGGGCTGGCGACGTGATCCCGTTCCTGGAAAATCCACGATCGTGGAAAATCAGAACGTGGTGTGTCGTCGCAGTGGGCTCATTTCATGAGGCACTGAGCCGCACACACCTTAATATCTTCTGTGACCGAGGTCTTCCGTTATTTTCACGATATTTCCGTCTTTCATCTGCATCAGCCCGTCGGCCCGAATGAATGTTTGAATCTGTTGGTGAATGACGGGTCCCGCAAGCTGGCAAGGAGAGTGGGACAGATTTTACAAATGATATTAGAATTAATATCATGTAGCTACACAGATTTTTCAAAATTAAATAACAATAAGAACCACAGAATTCTCCACAACTCGGTGGTTGAACTATATCCCGCATTAGAAAGAAATACAACAAAATCAAGTTCAGTTCTTCATCAGATCAGATTAAATTCAAATAAGCATGAGAATGGCAAATAATCATATCAAATCGTACTGAAATCAAGGTCAGGTTTCTCAAACTGGGGTCCACGAGCCCCTTAGGGACACACGAACTAGTTTTAGGGTCACGTGAAAAGGCATTACATTATCAAGAAACTACAAAACCAGATTATCCTCTGAGAATGACGTTGTGAGTTGCACTGTGACTACTTAATCTTGGCATTTGTTATGTTATTTCAAAAGTAAAATAGCCTAAATACAGTTTGAGGTGATGACAATACAGTTTGAGGTGATGAGCTTCCAGTCTCTGGCCTCTGACATATGGGGGTTACGCGCAACCGTCCAGAAAACTTGACGGGATCCGCGATCAAAAAGGTTTAAGAACCAATGTATAAGGTCGTTGCGCCAAAAGCCAAATTATGCATGAAATGTGAAATTGCCAAAATGTGGATTCATGTTAGCTTACTGCTATCATCGCAGCGTTACTTACTACGCTTAAACATAAATGAGATGTACATTGGATTGCATGGTAAGGGCTGATAGAAATTATAAAACTGCTAATTATGATTCAGAAAATGTCCAACTAAAATACTTCGAGTAATAGTATAGCACAACTCGGCGTTCGTCAACTCACCATGGATTTTCAGAACAGGGGGGCGTCAATTCTGCAGCAATCCCACCTTTCGTATATGCTCGTGCTCGCCCTATGTGAAACACCACCACTGTAAAGGGCTGATGCAGCAGCATAGCCAATTACCAGTCATAATCAGTAGTCACGTTATCCTGAATACAGAACTTTCGTATTCTCGACGACTACAACTAATCTGCAACAATAGCAACACAATATTTATGGCAATTTGAAACACAACAGCATGTCATGTGAAACACTTGCTGCAAAGCACTCTCGCTCATGGCTGGCCAACATGCAAGGGTTGTAATGAATCGTCTCGAGTCATTGTACATGACGCGAACCAAGTCATATGACTCGATACTATAGGGCGGACAGGACAGACATTTCATTGTAACTTCGAAGGATAATAAAGTTAACACATTATTGGTATCTCGTCCATCAGTCCCGATACTTGGAGAATAGGGCCAGAAACTATTAGACTGAGGAAATTTACTATGGGCTAATATTGTAGCGTACCGCTCATTGATTACTCTATTGCCGTGATTGATCATTCTAATTACCCTCGCTGATGACTGATTATGTAACTGCTACGTCTTGTTGTGTTGCACTCTTTTATGCAGTCGCTTTTAGTCACCGTCCGAGCCAGTCGTCTTTTAGTATCCGTCGGACGAGCATCGACATGTTTTAGTTGTTTTATTAAAAGAGCAATGCTGACTTGTCTACTTTGACTTATCGCGCCGCGGACCAAGAAGAACGCGCGCCCACGGCAGAGCACGCTATATTTTGGTGACCCCGACGTGATATCGCCAGCCGACTCAACCCCAACGTGCACTAGCCGACTCGCATCCCTTGCTCCGCTGTATTTGAAATGTCTTCTCGACGACGACGACGACAACAATCGATAGACGATATTGCGAACTCAGCGAATTTCAATGGTACCCCGAGGATGCCGCCACCGGTGGTTAATTTCTGGTCCCATTCGCCAGAGTCGTGGTTTGTTTCGGTGGAAGCCGGATTTTCCAGTTATGGTGTTACCGACTCTGCGGCGAAGTATTTCCATGTCCTGAGATGTTTAGACGGCAACCAGCTCGAATCGATTCGATTGAAGTTACCTGGCCCAGAAGACGACGACTGCTACGAAGTATTGCGTGATCTTCTGATGCGTGAGTACGCTGTTCCCTTACGAGACCGTGTTAAGGAACTTTATAGTGATCGCTGTAGAGATTTAAAACCCTCTGAACTTCTGAAAAAATTGCGGAATGCAATGGGTACTCTATCAAACACACCAGGTTCCGACTGTTATTTAAAGGAAACGTTCCTTCATCATTTGCCAGATCATATTGCTGGGATATTGTCGTCACATGTAGACGATACCGTGGAACAGCTTGCCCTGCGAGCTGATAGTATATACACTCGTGCGTCTCCACCTGTGATGTCCAATCATTACAGTTATCCTCGGACTAATCAATTAGATGAATTACAACGAACTGTTCAATCGATAGCTCGTGAGGTCAGAGAATTGAAAGCGATACCTCCGGCACGACAAGTAGCTGTATCTGACGGACAACGATCACATGATTTCAATCGTAGTTCCGTTCCTCGCCATGAACCCTTCAGAGACGATCGACCAGCTTTTCGAACGCTGTCAAACCGTTCAGAGACACGTGGTGAGGTAACTCGATTTGCTCATCTGCGTGGTACGAATCAGTTGTGCTTTTATCATGATAAATTCGGTGATCGAGCTCGAAATTGCCGTCCACCCTGTTCCTACTCTTCAAATCGCCCTTTTTTAGACGGAGGCCTCGTGAGGGATCGCAACAATTCTCAACAGTGAATGCTAACTCTGAATGTCAGAACCCTTTATTGCATGTGCGAGATTCGATTTCAGGGCAGATTTTCCTCNTACNANAGCAATGGAGCATCCGTTTCTGTNTTGCCGACTTCGAGTAACGTTTTCNAAAGTAAACCAGGACNAANNCTNTACGCTACANATNNATCNAAAATTGNGACGTTTGGAACGAGATATTTANGGATCNAGNTCTCCGANAGACACAAGTATGGAATATGGATTTCGATTCTATNTTNCNGATACACACATTGNCATATTGGGGGCTGATTTNATTNAGCGATTTTCNCTCGTCGTTGATTTGAGGAGCAATTGTCTGATTGATACTGTTTCAGGAGGTTTCATTCCNGGCTGGAAGTGTAATCCAGTAGTTNGCGGNTTGAACTTTATAGCGCNTGATCACAATANGCCATATGTAGATCTTTTGTCGAGNTTCAANGACATTACCNTNCCACGGAATGCAGCAGTACGAGCTAATCACGGTACTGTACATCGTATTATTACTAANGGATGTCCCACTCGTTCTCGCTGTCGCCCATTGCCNCCCCATTTGAAACAGAAGGTGAAGAATCGATTGCAAGAGATGTTGAAGTCCGGTGTAATCATTCGCTCAAAATCGCCTTTCGCCTCTCCCATCACTGTCGTACCNAAGNGGTTAGACNATATTAGAATNTGTGTCGACTATAGGAAATTAAACAATCAAACGGTCAAGGATCGCTGGCCTGTCCCATTTTTGCGTGATTTTACCAATGAACTGTCGAACTGTAATGTTTTTAGCAAAGTTGACTTAGCGAAGGCGTACCATCAAATNCCTCTT
The DNA here is from genome assembly GCA_000444245.1 of Botryllus schlosseri. Lineage (NCBI taxonomy): Eukaryota > Metazoa > Chordata > Ascidiacea > Stolidobranchia > Styelidae > Botryllus > Botryllus schlosseri. The sequence goes on along the minus strand of ATSW01015512.1, from coordinate 8,141 downwards.
CATCCGGACGATCAAGAGAAGGCNGCTTTTATTTGTCCCGAAGGACTATTCCAACCAACGACGATGATGTTCGGCTTGACCAACGCTTGTAGTACTTTTAGCCGTTTTATATCNGAAGTAACCGAAGGACTGGACAATATATTTGTGTTTTTAGACGACATTTTAATTGCGACTCGTACTGAAGAAGAGCACATGGCAACATTGACGGAATTGTTTTCAAGGTTTCGTAAGTTCGGACTGGTCATAAATGTCGATAAGTGCAGTTTTGGTAAGGAAGAAATCGAATTTTTAGGTCACCTTGTCAATGCAAGGGGAATTTGTCCCTTGCCATCAAAGGTTGAAGTAATCTCTAACTATCCTCGTCCCGAAAATGTAAAACAACTACGTTCATTCCTTGGACTAGTTTGCTATTACCACCGTTTTGTCAAAAACTGTGCCGAGATTTTGAAGCCACTGTATGACGTGGCCAATGCAGCATCGAATAAGCGTGATCGTGTCAAATGGACAGATAGTGCTAACACAGCTTTCGAACGCATCAAGACCGAACTGTCCGGTAATGTCATATTATCCCACCCGATTCACGATGGTGAATTATCACTCGTGGTTGACGCTAGTCAAGTCGGAATTGGAGCTGTTTTGCAACAGAAATCTGATGATTCGTGGTCCCCCTTAGCATTCTTCTCGAAAACCTTGAACCCGACACAGCGCAAGTACTCCGCATTTGATCGCGAGCTTTTAGCGGCTTATTCAGCAATCAAGCATTTTCATGTCCAACTAAAGGGTAGGAAATTTCAACTGATTACCGATAATGACGGCCTTGTAAAATCGTTAAGGAATCCAACTGACAGACTTCTGGATCGTCAAGCAAGACAATTGGAATTCATCACGGAATATACCGACGACGTTAGACACATCAAAGGGACTCTGAACACGGCTGCGGATACTCTCTCCAGACTCGAGATGAACGCGATTTTTCCGAACACTGTTCCCATCACAGCGGAAGCATTACTAGAAGCTCAGAAAGGCGATGATGAGCTCAAAGAACTCCTCGCTAACGCCGATGACCACTCCTTGCATCTCGCTGAAGTACATTTCGAAGCGTTCAACGATCCTATCATCTTCGACAAGTCTTTACCTGGTAGAGAACGTCCCTACGTTCCTGCGCCACTTCGAGAGACTGTAATGCACAGTGTGCATGATATTTCGCACCCCGGTATACGCGCGACCACTAAATTAATGGCTGAACGTTCTGTATGGCCCGGCATGAAACGACATGTGAACGATTTCGTCCGTCATTGTCAGCAGTGTCAACGATCGAAGATTCACAGGCATACTCGAACTGCAATTACCAATCTTCCCGTCCCTTCCGAACGCTTTCATACGGTTAACGTGGACATTTTGTCACTCCCGAATAGTTGCGGCTACTCGTATATTCTGATGTGTGTTGATCGCTATACTCGCTGGCCTATATGTGTTCCCATGATGGACATTCGTGCTCAAACTGTTATAGATGCGTTTAGTTTTGGCTGGGTGTCGAATTTCGGCTCACCCCGTAAAGTAATAACCGACCGAGGAAGTCAGTTTACCTCGCTGGAATGGACTCGGTATATGCAATTCTTGGGCATTTTCCATATCACAACCTTATCGTATAAGCCGGAACAAAATTCTCTTGTCGAACGCTATAACAGAACTTTGAAAGCCTCCCTCCGCGCATTAGAAAGTCCTCATAATTGGTATCATCATTTAGGCCTAATTGTTTTAGGGCTGCGATGTTCTGTCAAGGAAGATCTCGGTTATTCACCAGCAGAGCTTGTGTATGGCACTTCCCTTCGATTACCCGGTCAATTAGTCAATCCCTCTTCCAGTGGTAATAACTCAAATGATTTCAACTACGTTGGTAAATTGAAACGCTTTTTCTCAGCCTTGGGTGAGATGCCGACTAAGTTTCATTCCAATCAAAAATCTTATGTCCCGAACGATTTGAATAATTGCACCCACGTTTTCTTGCGGATAGATGGTCATCGTAGATCACTCGATCCGGTTTATTCTGGTCCACATCAAGTTTTAAAACGCACTCATAAATGTTTCACAATTCAAACGAATAAGGGTCCGTATGACGCCTCAACCGACAGGCTTATACCTGGCAAACTTCCCATCGAGCGTCTCGACGAATTGACGCCACCGCAAGTTGACACTTCGCGAACAAACTCTGTGTCGGCCAGNGGCCGTANTATTCGTACTCCACATCACTTGAATGANTTTGTGTTGTCACCAGTATTTNAAATGGATATTTAGTGTGTTACTCATTCACTTTTCCGCCATCACTTGTATNATTTCGCTGCAGGCTTCTTTTCTTCATCTCCNGTATGTTCTATAAATCGTNTCTTNTTTAGCCTNTCACATTGTCAAGTGCATCATTATCGCTAAACGAATAATTGTGTCGTTTATAGCTTNNCNACNTANNCNCATCCCACTTTAATTAGTCGTTATAACATTTAGAATTGAACTCTTATTCGAAACCTAAACTGTATTCACTACCGTGTCATGCTGGTAGTGTCATTCATTCGTAGTTATATCGTTGACTGATGTAGTGTCCATATTATATCCTAAAGCTTTTACCAACCAGGGGGGCCCTTGTAGCGTACCGCTCATTGATTACTCTATTGCCGTGATTGATCATTCTAATTACCCTCGCTGATGACTGATTATGTAACTGCTACGTCTTGTTGTGTTGCACTCTTTTATGCAGTCGCTTTTAGTCACCGTCCGAGCCAGTCGTCTTTTAGTATCCGTCGGACGAGCATCGACATGTTTTAGTTGTTTTATTAAAAGAGCAATGCTGACTTGTCTACTTTGACTTATCGCGCCGCGGACCAAGAAGAACGCGCGCCCACGGCAGAGCACGCTATAATATCAATGCGAGACATTCTATTTCACTCGAGCAAAGTTGAAAAAGTGGATTGAACTGAAAATTGAACAGTGGACTTTGACTCAGACTCGTACCTCTACAACAGTGGTTCCCAACTTTTTTTAGACACGCCCCCCTTTATGATACTGTAGTGAAAATTTCGCGCCTCCTTATCGTCATGTCACAAAATCCAACCGGGATGCTAGCAACTCCAACAGATTTTTTGATGGCATGGAAGGTGATAACTGTTGATGAAAGAAATTAAAAAATAAGAAATGCGGTGTATATAGAGAGAAACATGTGAGGATTAGAGGTTGACCTCTTCTTCGCACCCCCTTCCGAGATTTGGGAACCACTGCTCGACTAACTGACTCGTACTTGACTCGATGGTGAATTAAAAATGACTCGACTTGACTCGAGTCAAAACTATAAAAGTGAGAGTTGACTTGTGACTTGATTACAACCCTGCATCCTGTGGCCGTAGAAAGAATTTTGAGCGGCTGTCAATACGTTATTCACTTAGTATGTAACCGTGTGCTCCTCACGAAAGAAATTTGTTTCTGGTGCGTTTGGGCGATTCCAACATCTTACCATTATACCGACAATCCTGACAGGAGTTCAAGAAAAAACAGCATGCAAAAGAGTCCGAAGATGCATCATCATTTATAACTTGCCCTAAATTTTTGAATACACCACCTTCATCATTTAAATATTTGATAGTAATATGTGAAACTGCTAATAATAATGACAACATTCACTTTTGCATTCAAGCGATCATGCTGACTGCCAGTAACTGTTCATAATTAGACCACTCGCGATTTCGGTGCACACAGTAAGCTGATATGAAAAAATAGATTCACCAGAAATGGACTCTGAACATGGGTGTTTGGTGTCCAGCAAGTTCAATACGACTCTGCACATGAGTGCGACAGAAACTGAACCCGCTCAGACGCCAGACGCGGCCGAGTGTCTACGAAGCGTTCGACTATGGATAACCAACCTAAGGATAGATGCGCAACACGTGATTAACGGATTGGTACCCAGTTGCAGCTAGCGATTGCTTTTCGCTTCGTAAACAGATATTGTATGCAAGTGACCGGACGACATTACGTATGGGGTAGATTTGGACTGTATTGCCACTCGGACACCACGTCTGGGGCATGTTCGAGCTTTGTTGCCAATATTGCAGACAAGATTTTTGATGTCACCAAGGATAATCATGAGTGACTCTTCTGAGTAAATGACTTCCCTCATATACCACATTAATGATTTTTGACGCCAGCTTGCCTCTCCATATGGCGCTTCAGGTGACCCTTTTGAGTAAATGCTTTCCCACACACATCACATTCATGATTTTTGACGCTGGCATGTATCTCCATATGGCACTTCAGGTTACTCTTCTGAGTAAATGCTTTTCCACATACATTACATTCATGATTCTTGACGCCAGCATGCATCTCCATATGAGGTTGGAGGCCACCCTTCCGAGTAAATGCTTTTCCACATATAGCACATTCATGATTTTTGACGCAAGCATGCATCTCCGTGTGAAGCTTCAGGTTACCCTTATGTGTAAATGATTTTCCACACACAGCACATTCATGATTTTTCACGCCAGCATGTATCTCCATATGAATCTTCAGCTGACTCTTCTGAGAGAATGCTTTGCCACACACATTACATTTATGGTTCTTGACGCCAGCATGCATTTCCATATGAAGCTTGATGCTATGCATACGAGGAAATGCTTTTCCACATACAACACATTCATGATTTCTGAAGCCAGCATGTATCTCCATATGAATCTTCAGGTGACCCTTCTGACTAAATTCTGTGCCACACACATTACATTCATAGTTCTTGACGCCAGCATGCCTCTCCATATGACGCTTGAGGTAACACTTCAGAGGAAATGCTTTTCCACACACAGCACATTCATGATTTTTGACGCCAGCATGCATCTCCATATGAAGCTTCAGAATATCCTTTCGAGTAAATGATTTTCCACATACAGCACATTCATGATTTTTGACGGCAAAATGCGCCTCCATATGACGCTTGAGGAAACCCTTCTGAGTGAAAGCTTTTCCACACACATTACATTCATAATTTTTGACGCCAGCATGTATCTCCATATGAAGCTTCAGGTAACACTTCAGAGTGAATGCTTTTCCACATACATTACATTCATGATTTTCGACGCCAGCATGCATCTCCATGTGAAGCTTCAGCTTACCCATATGTAGAAATGATTTTCCACATATCTCACATTCATGATTTTTGACGCCAGCATGCATCTTCATATGAAGATCAAGGTTACTTTTGTGAGGAAATGCTTTTCCACACACAGCACATTCATGATTTTTGACGCCAGCATGCATGTCCATATGCTGCTTGAGGTCTTCTTTCTGAGTAAAAGCTTTTCCACACACATCACATTCATGATTTTTGACGCCAGCATGCCTCTCCATATGAAGTTTGAGGCTACCCTTCTGAGTAAATGCTTTTCCACACACATTACATCCATGGTTTTTGAGGCCAGCATGTATCTCCATATGACGCTTGAGGTGACCTTTCAGAGTAAATGCTTTCCCACATACATCACATTCATGATTTTTGACGCCAGCATGCATCTCCATATGAGGTTTGAGGCCACCCTTCTGAGTAAATGCTTTTCCACATACATTACATACATGGTTTTTGACGCCGACATGCATCTCCATATGACGCTTCAGGTCACACTTATGAGTAAATGTTTTCCCACATACATCACATTCATGATTTTTGACACCGCAATGCATGACCTCAAATCCTCCACTACTCTTGTAAATACCAACTAAGTCCTAAACGATCTTTCAAGTCACGATGAATAGTTACAATACTAGAGTCTGTGTCACTCACTTGTTGAAATGATCGCTACTGAATGCATCTATAAAATATAGCAATTATGAAAACATCCTGCTTGAAGTTTTAAATGCAAAATGTTAGGCACAAATTTTCAACAGATTTTGTAACGAAGTTTGCAAACTGTAATTAACTCATTACTACAGCAAGGCACAATGATTCGGGGACTCAAATTTGAATTGAACATTCATCCTAATGATTCGAGTCGTGAGAGACGACTTGCTCGAGTACTGAAATTATTCGATCCTTCTTATCGCTAACAGTTACGTTTTTGATGCAGTTTTCCACTGTGATAATTGATGATATCGCAACATACGAATTCAGCAGTACAAAGCTGTGCACTAGGGCTGCTCAATTTTTTTTCTGTATTCCAGCCATTCACTGATTAGTTGGTCAGGTTACCATAAAAAACCCTGCACTCCAAATTTGGTGCAATTATAACAAGTATAAGACTCCACAGGTCCAATTGAAAATTTCAATTTATAAGGGAGAATTATTGAGGAAAAACTCAAATACCACCGCTTATACTAGTTGGAATTGAGTCAAATTTGTTTTGCATCGTCTTTGAAGAAAGCTCAACAATTTCATAGAAATGGCAGAAAAATTTGAATTTTTTGTTATTTATCTAATAAGTTAAAATTATAAATTGGATCTGCGAAGTCTATACTTGTTATAATTGCCCCAAATTGTACTTGTTAGAATTGAATCAAGTTTGTTGTGGAGCGTTTTATATGGTAACCTGACAATTTAATCAGTGAATGGCTGGAATCCAGAAAAAAAAGTTATTTTTGAACAGCCCCACTGCGCACGTTAGTGGAAATGACATATCTGTGAAGTCGTGATCAATCACAGCATTGACACAAAGTGCAACCACATAGGTATGGTCGAAAAATACCAAATCTTCGATGTGAAGTAGAATTGGTATTCAATTCATTGTGGCCGCATAAAAGGCACATATTAGAACTTTCCGCATCATTCGCAATTTGTTGGCATCATAATGAGTGATACTGCAATACTCGACTCGAGTCGAAAACTACTATAGTTTCACTTGCTCAAGTATTGTTTTTCATATACTGTACTACTTCTATTTCAATATTTTTTAATGTTGGAATATCAGTTTCTGCATACGGTAGATAGTTTTTCGATGTGCACCTCAATGACGTGTTGCTACGAAGCGGAGGAAATTCAAAAACAAGTACAATGCATGTAATGCAGTGGTTTTCAAACTTTTTAGAACTCTACCCGAAACTGAGTTTTAATAATTTCTCACGAAATGAGTCAGACACGTCGACGCAAATGCATATCTAATGGTAGTAGACTGACAACCAGCTGTATGCCACACAATTGGAAGAAAATTAATTAATTTCAATAAAGGTCATCGATTCAGTTGGGTTTAGTAAGGTTGATGTGACTGAAATTGCTCCTTCATAGTATTCTACTGCAGGACTCTTTTTTCCTGTGCGGCACAATGTATGCGTCAATGGATCCTATTTATTTCCTAGTCACGGACTCATTGCAAGGAATTTTCAAGCTAAATGACACCTGAATTATCAAGATTGGTGATTTAATTAAAAATAACAAGCACTAAACTGTGTGAAGGTGTGCCATTAGCATGTGAACATGGTTACCTAATTTTACCCGGTACGGCAGAAACCGATGACCAGATGGTTGGAAAACGTCACTATGACAACGATGGTTTAACCTTAGCAAGTCTGACACCAACTCCCTCCTCCACTCTACCATGACGGCAAATTGCCCGGGCCTGTTGAAGCTTTCCAGGGAAACCAAATGTCAGACGAATTTTGTAAGTCAGCTGGGACGGGCACATATTTTACGATCAATACATACTGTCGTAACGGTTGCCGGAGAGCCCGGACCTTGGAGAACTCGGCCTTACAAAGTCGGCCCCCGGAGAACTCGGCCCTCGGAGAACCCGGCCCTCGATGAACTCGGCCCTCGGTGAATTCCGCTTTCGGGAAATTTTGAAATTAAGTGTATTAACAAGTATTAGTATGAATTAATAAACTAATATTGTTATTATCAACTGATTTGTCGGTCTTGTAAGGAGGTCAGGGCATGCGTAGGTCACGCAGTCACGGCGTGATCAGATCACGTGATCATGATTGCGTGGTCGGCTCATTGTTGAATTGACTTGGCGAGGGGCGGACGTGCGACGCTCGACATCCTCGTATCTGTTCGTGACATCGCATTGGGTCTTATCGCATTGTATATTGTGTGTGACTTGTTCAGATGAAAAATATATCCCAACGATTGTTATTGCTCACATATCAACCACGCGTGGTCTGCTCGTTATTGCAACTGTAGGTTG
>ATSW01015511.1:0-10691 GCA_000444245.1 Botryllus schlosseri | reverse complement strand
AAAAATCTTACTTGATAACGGTTACCCTGAACATGTCATCAACCGTGGCATAGAGAGGAAAGTAACGCATTTCAATGCAGAAAAGTCAACAGAGCCTACCGAACGAACAACCAAAGATGTTTACATCCATCTACCTTGGATAGGGCCTGTTTCCACCCGCTTTGAAAAGCAATTGATTTCAGCGGTCAATAAGTGTTACGACACAGTGAAGACCAACGTGATTTTCACGACAACGCAACTGCTCCCCGCAACACGTAAAGACGTGCTACCCGCACTTCAGCAAAGCAATGTAGTTTACGAATTTAAGTGCCACTGTGATTGTGGCTACGTGGGAAGAACGTCAAAGCGCTTGCAAGAACGCATAAATCAGCATGTCCCTAGATTCATTAGAACACGCTTGATGAAAAGCTCACCCTTAACTCACCCGCTCAAGATTGATGCGGACCAATCAAAGGCCATAAATTCTGCAATTGGCAAACACTTGTTGGATAATCCCGCCTGTGCGAAAAATTATCGAGACGACAGATTTCGCATACTCGGAAAGGGTCGCTCACACTTTCATTTGTGCGCCTTGGAGTCGACTTTTATCAAAATACACCAGCCAAGGCTGTGTCAACAAAAAGAGTTCGTTTATCATCTAAAAATAGTACATTGAACGCTCTCGTATTCGACATTTCGTGCTGGTGACGTCATATTGTGTGTTACGATTGTTGATATACGCTGTTCTTTCGAATTCGCTACTAGTTGCTGAATATACTATTCAATTGTATATTGAAGTTCTGTACATCAAAGAAGCTGTTCATTGGAAGGTAAATTTTCAATATAGGGATTTTCTACCTGTTAGGGTAACATTTCTTCCAAGTTTCGTTCTGTTGCCTCCAGCTGCGTTAACAGCGACACACGTGTATGTCTTTTCATCTAACGTAGTCGCGTTTTCAACATGAAGAACTGAAAGTCCAGGTCCCAGTGTCTGATAGACGGTATTCACAGTTTGAGTTACATTGGCTGTCGAATCAATCCAGTACACAGTCGGATATGGTATTCCGTTTCCACGGCAATGGATCGCATCCGTCGTCGATGATATTACAGTTGATTTATTTGGACTGATAGTCATTTTGCTCATGTACGCTGCAAAATTAATTTAGAATTGTTTGATGGATTCCACTATAATTCATTCATTCTGTTTACACTTTTCGCAAATATATGGCAATTGCGTTTTGTCATTTGTATGTTTCCAACCAGAAGCCGTCAACGTAATATGGCCAAACTCGCGATGTTTTGGGTATCCAGTAGCCCTGTGAATTAATGTATTTTTAGCTGCTATTAAAAGGAAAAAAGACGCGATGTGATGTTGATGGATTCCCAGCGCTACATTATGGAGGGAAGTTCAATGCTTTTCCAAAATATATCTTTATACATATATCATAGGCTATGCTAAATGCATATTGACTGAATGAAGCAATAATGATTCAGCCAGCACGGTGGTTCTCAACATGGGCGATATCGCGGGAGCGATAGGGGGACAAAACATTAGAACGTCCGGTATAATGTATTTATTTAACCCGGTCCAAAATGCGCGTGAAGACGGCTTACTCTGCATATAACCCGGAAAGGTTGTCAACTCAGTGTAAAGTAGACGCGGAAACCTGTTTGCCGAGCACGTGCCACAGTGATTCCCAAACTGTGTGTCGCCATAGATTCTCAGGAGTGCCGCGGATTTTTTTATAATTTATTCAAATCAAGGCACGCAGGCAAGCACATACGGAAAAGGCACATTAACCGCTTCATATCTTATGAATAGGCTCACGGGGTTACTATAGAACCAATCATGACATTGCCGATGAATAGGTTAATTGTCACGTTATAAAATCCGGCTGCCGTCTGTCTAAGATTCGTTTCACGCTCCTTGTGAAGCATCCTCCCAGCATAAAATTAGTCTGCAAAACCTGAGCACACTGCTTGGACTTCAACTTGCATTGCAATATTTCGTCTCACGAATTTTCGTTCGCAAATTTAGATTGGTAGTCTGTCCATTTGGAAACAATGAAACAGGCAATCTCATTGAAGAACAGCTCATTGATGTAAATATTAAATAATAACTTAAGTCATCGGAATGATACCAAACCAAATGAAACCCCCGAAGGAGTCTCTCGTGAAAGTACGGATGTGTACATTCATCTACCTTGGATTGGCCTGGTTTCTTATCGATTTGAGAAACAGATAACTTCAGCAGTCTTTCGCTGTTACCCAGCGGTGAAAACCAATGTGGTTTTTACCACGATACCAATGTTTCCTGCAGCCCGAAAGGACGTTCTCCCGGCTTTACAACAAAGTAACGTTATTTATGAATTCAAGTGCCACTGCGATTGTCGGTACGTAGGGAGAACTTCCAGACGGTTGCAGGACCGTATTAGAGAACACATCCCACCGTCTGTTAAATCTTATATCTCGAAATCGCAGCACAACAATCCGCTTGTTCTCGAACATAACCAGGCCATGGGTCAAAAATCTTCTATCGGCAAACATTTACTAGAAAATCATACATGTGCTGCTAACTATCACGAGGACATGTTCTCTATATTGGCTAAGGGTCGCAATTTATTTCATTTGTCTGTTCTTGAGTCCACCATCATCACTATGAGTAAACCTAGTCTATGCCAACAGAAAGAATTTGTGTATCATTTGAAAATCGCGCATTAACTTGTTTTGCTTCGCTATCTCCATGCCAACGCTTCAGTTCTCTCGTTTTCCTAACTTTGTATATTTTCTGAGTGACGTCATAATTAGCGATATATATTGTTGTTGAACATAGTTATTCGAATTCTCGCAATACTGCAGACGATATCCCCTGACGAGGGTCAGCCGAAAAGCTTCGGGAATAAATATTAATATTTTATTCGAATGTGTTATGATGTCCTGTACTCCTAAGCGTCTCATTGTTATTTGCAGAACATCCCGTTTTATCAAACGCTGTTTCCATAAAAATGGTTGTTGCATTTCGAATCCTGACCTATCATGATAGGCACGAACGCGATCCGAGTTGCACTGCCATTTGTATCTCCATGACTATGTGAACATAGCTTCTTTGTTTTGCATGATAATAAAAGCTGTGCCCGAGAGATTCTGCTTGAAATTAACGACGAAATACGGGTATGCCGTCAACAATACAATGTAACGTCGTTTCAGGAGCATAGATGTTCGTATAAATGAGCATAGCCATTGCATTACCACGTAATTTTTTCCCAAAAAGCACATTTATTGTAAGTGTGCCGTGCGTGCGAGCGGTGCGAAAAATTATCGAGACGACAAATTTCGCATACTCGGAAAGGGTCGCTCACACTTTCATTTGTGTGCCTTGGAGTCGACTTTTATCAAAATACACCAGCCAAGGCTGTGTCAACAAAAAGAGTTCGTGTATCATCTAAAAATAGTACATTGAACGCTCTCGTATTCGACATTACGTGCTGGTGACGTCATATTTTGTGTTACGATTGTTGATATACGCTGTTCTTTTGAATTTTCCACTATAGTTGCTGACGATTACCCCTGACGAGTGTCAGCCGAAAATATTCGGGTTCATTTCAATATGAATATACTATTCAATTGTATATTGAACTTCTGTACCTCTAAGAAGCTGTTCAAATTTTTCTTGTGTGCCACAAGCAAAAACTTTGGGAACAACTGACCTACCATCTCGGAAAATGGCCTATTTTCAGGAAATTCGCCGTCGATCAGTGTTAGGGGAATAAAGCGTCCGTTTATGTGTCCTCTTTTTTTGATCTGTTAATGTGGGGGCGGAAATTTGTGTCGATATTCGGAGGGGACGATGAATCGAAAAAGGCAGGGAACCACTGAACCAGCACATGCTAATACTATTGATTTATCTTCATTAAATTTGTTCTCCTCGTTATCGGTCAAGACATAGCTCTAGCTAAAAACATATAGCTGCAGTTAATGAAATAATCTATTTTGGATGTGGGAATATACATTGGTTCGCGCTCGTTGACATTGGGTGCTTACTTTCTTAAGGACGTCTTCACCTAACCGTAACCCATTATTGACGATTTCCTTATTCATATAGTGCATAATGGATTACTGATTCAGAACGCGGAAGAAATGGAAATGCAATTTTAAACGTGAAAGGTAGGCCTAATCGTTGCAATCGCTACAGCAATGCTGGTATTATATCTTAACAATCACAGATCATGGCATTAATTTGTTTCGACGCCACACTCCAATTTCAATGAGTGCCGATTTAGCAGGTGTCAAGTCCTGTCTGCTGCACTAAATCTGCTTCCGGACTCGGCCAACCTTGCGAATCAGTCTTGTATTCTATCTTACACCACCAAGCACTCAAAATTGAACAAGGCTTTGGTTGAAACACGATGATACGTAATCGAGTGGGATTTGCAATAATGCTCGCTCGTCGTTGCTCGATGGAATGGGGGAACGTGACAACGGTTGCGAGGGCAATTTAAGCAGTAATCAATACAATCAAGTCACTAGAAATCGTACAAATACAATTAGTAGAAACACGAAATACAAATTAGGACAGTTACGTTGGCGAACTGATTCCTCTAAAAACGTACTGAAATAAAGACTAGCCTATAACAACCACCGTTGAGGCCTATAAAATCGCCACGCAGTCCATGAATGCCAGTCAAATGAGACGTTAGTCACGTTACTATATTTTGATGCTAGTACTTCGGCCAAGAAAGGCGTTACATGATACAATGTGACATATGTTTAGACATATTGATTTTAAATGAAACTTTGATATGTGAATGGAACAGTAGGCCTACGTCGTTTCTGGCAAGCTTAACGTATATTCATTCCAACAGTTTTATAGATAGAATATGACTCACCATTTAATATAAGACGAATTCGTTCTACTCTGCCAAGTAACAATCTTATCCTCCACGGTGCCACCAATATGGAATTGAGCAAATGGATTCCTTAAATATACAATCAAATTTTAAATTATTGCGGCAACCACGTATTGCAGGCGTCAGACTTGTCAAGAGTGATTCTTGAGTCAATCTTTTGTTAACAGGTTAGGCTGGCGTATAGTAGACAATGCTATTTTAAAATATCTTTGAGCTGATTTGGTCTATACTTTAATAAAATGACTTTCTTCTGGCTTGAATTGACTTTGAATGAGCCAATCCGACGAGTGTATGGATATATTATTACACCAAATACAGCAGTTTTTTGATGATTTACAATCAATTTTCACCCTCTAAACTTGATAACGTCAAGCTGGCGGACGAATTTTCACACCTGCGATAGTTCTGGAGTCATACAGTGACTTGATTGGATTTTCTTGCATTATTCTGGTGTTCACTATTCATAAGTTATATATAGTTATCTGAACCGAATTCTCTCTACCTCGGGGCACACCAGACCCAGAGCGGAAACCCTTATAATGTGTTCAACACTTATATTATTAGACTTGTGAAATAATGTAATCGGAGTGGAAAGGGTGGAGTTCAGCGGATTTTGCCTTTTCAACTCTGGTATTCCTTCGGCATATACCTCATGCTCAATGACAGAAGTGAGGAAAAGTTATTGACGCAATTTTAGCAAAGCAATAATGTAAAATAAATGTAACGTTTTCCATATCGATATTGTCAATATATCCCGCCATGGAAAATACTCACAATATTTTTTCACTAATGAAATCCTCCGTATCTTCATTGTAGATTTCGATTAGCCTTTCTCCAGAGTCGGCACACGTACGATTAGCGTCATCAAAATTTAATCTGTTCTGGCTATGGAACGTAAATATGTGATCGTCGCGTCTCACAGTTACTGAGACAGCTGTAAATTAAAGATAGCGAAGTGATAAACTTAGGGACTAACTCAAAATGACTAATGGCGCTATACATAGGTAACACCTTGAATAATATATATTCAGTTGTTACTTTGATAACGATTGCTGACGGTTCATGCCACGATTTAGCACCTAAAAGTGTGCTGAAACACATTTTTGAAGAGCTTTGTAAATCTGAGCAATTTCACTGAAAACAGTTTCGATGGTGACAGATGAGGGTGGAGAGTTTATACTTCACTGTTACTTTAGCTAGCAGCTTCTATCATGAACTATTGCTCTTCCACCATCATAGTGGGTCATCTCTTAGCCTATTTATTAACGGTTCTTTGAGGTGTAGTTCGTCATCAATACCACCACTGGCCTGCGTGTTGTCATTGTCACCAATGTTGTTGTTTGTCGTATTCATGGTGTTTGTCGACTACAATGGTTATTTACAGCAGGCCATTTTTCTTCGTTATTATTCCGTAGCTGCCCACTTGCAGCACGGCCCACTTCCAGGATTTTAAAAGACACCCCTTACACAAAAGAGATGGCGACTAGGAACATAAATAAACCGCAAACACTTACATAGGAACTCTGGAGCCGACCGAGGTCGGACTCGAACCCGCAATCCATTAGTAATGAAGCTGTGTATTATACCAACTCGGTAACTCGCCTCTGTCAATGTTTGCCGAGATAAAAATCGTATGGTAAGTACCTATGGCTATCACCATCTGCGTCGTCGATTTATCAAGATTGAGAATACTGAGATTCGAATTTCAAAAAGTTGGTAATTTTTTTTCGATATAGAAGATATCGACGGCGGTTTCGCCCTTCATTAATGATTTTGTTTTGGTAATCCATGATATACCATCTCTTGATTACGTTCGTTACATCTTCCGAATCAATTTAATGAGTAAACAATTGGCTTTTCCTCCTTCACATTTTGCCATGATTTTTTGACGGTGCGAAATACCAATTTATAAAAGTTCAGATAAAGTGGCCCTGACAGCAAAGATTTGCTGTGGCTGCGATTACAGCATTTCTCAAATAATAACGACATGATAGGCTAAGTGAATTTGTCGACTTCTTTTAGAATTGAAAATTCGTCAATGATCGCTAAGTTTCGCTATGAATTATATTGAAATAAACTTGTACTTCAAGTCTTTGAAATTGCGCCAATCGCAGCCTCATTACAAACTACAAATATGGTGCAAAATGATTTGCTACTTATGTTGCAAAGATTAGGCATAGATTGAGACAAACAAATTTATATCATGTAATACAAACCGTACCTTCAAAATCTGTTGTGCAATTCTTGGCATGCCAGGATATTTTTCCAGGTCCCGCGCAAGTGTACGCTTGTACACCGATTTGGTATATTGAATTTGGTTCTCCCGAATAATTATACGTAATAGTGTCATTGGTCACAAAATCGGAAAAATAGTTCTCGTTCAGCGGCTCTCCTGGATACATCCAATTATTACTGCTGTTGATAAATATCTAAATTGACAAATGGTATATAATTATTTCCGTGGCAGTGCTCTTTGGATAATAACTTTCAGGACATGCTCACCATGACCACAGTTAAAACATGAATCAAAACGATTTCTTTCTTACAACATACTGTCAAATATAAACAAAATTTGATCTCATCCTGGGATCTAATTCATTAGGTTACGGGCAATCAGCAAACGGTCTCAGATAACGCACAATGAGTTATGAATCATAACACCAACAAATAAACCTATACAATAACATGTTATCGCGTAAAATGAAGAAATTTCGAGTTTCCTGGATCGGTAGACAAATATAAAGCTCTGAACAGGATTCGGTCAGAGGAATAGTACATATCTCAAAACTCATTTAAGATGTTCTTCGGTATAAATATTTAGCAGTGATTTTATATTTCTCCCAATGGCAACTATACCACAGTATGATATTGTATAATGTAGCCGACAAACACGTGATATTTATGTCTTGAAACGCACTGAATCTCAAAACACGGAGATTGGAGCAGACACGCATCTGCTCTCAATGAACGTATACCGTATATAAATTCACTGCTCTTTGTGAATGACTTATTCCAAATATTTCACTATATACTTTGTTATGGAAGATAGAAAGAACTACTCGGTTTATCAGTAAGGCATTACCTCGCTACCCCCATGTGCGTGGTTTTTGATAAATAATAGTCCGGACATGTAGCATATTTCGTATGTTTGCGTATAATTAATTTAATATTTACAAAGACGTTTTCATGCTTCGTTTTACACAATCAAGACAATGTCAATATCATTCAAATTTAATCTTTGTAAGTGATCTGATAAGAAATCATCTCAATTTCTGACCATGTCATTCTACATACCTTGTATTTGGTTATATACCCCAATGGTACATTTGCAGGCTTTTCCCATCTAATATAACATGTATTTGAGTTAGATTTTGAGACATTTAAAGTGGTCACCAGTTCCGGCAATCCTACACTCATATGTCGAGTGTGGTTTGTGGCCGAATAATTTATTTTGCATCTGTCCCGTTTCAGCAAGCACGGCATTACCTGCAATACAATATTCGATACAAGTGTTCCCTAGTGCAGTGGTTTGAAAATTATCAGCGCTCCCCTATACGGCCGCTTGCGAGCGTGAGGGGGGCACTAGTCATGAGATGGGCGAGTGGAGTTAGCGGCTATAAAATTGGGGCTGTGAAAGCAATTGGGGGCGGTGTAGGTTTGGTAAACAACTGCTTCGTAGGCCTAGTGTTGAAACGACTAATGAATAAAGCAGCCATATACGCAGTAAGAATGTAAAATCGATTCAATCAGACAAATTAGGATCGTATATGTTTATTCAATCATCTGTACCGGAAAATTCCGTTGCTACTTGACAATGATGATCATGCCCATCAATGGACTGATTCAGCAGTCGGCAGAATACATAACAAGTGTAGTTAGCTCATTGTGTAATGTGAGAACTACAAAGTATTTGAATAGTTATTGCTGAATAGGCTTTCCAAGGGAAGATGCCATGCGCGTTTTTACTCTCTGCTTCATACTATATCTTGAAATTCTTACAGTGTAGCTCTTAATATTCGGCGAAGATTGCCCCTACAATTGATAATATACTCGTACCGGTGATAAAAATGGAGAGACCGCAAACATATATTAAGAACAGACCTTGATTGAAAACAGCAATTGATAATGGTAAGCTATGTTCCCTTAATACCTACTAAGTATATCACTAGGTTCAAGAATATTTACCATTACTGTAAACTTCGACCACGGTTGGACAGTCCGTGTATAAGTCTGATTGTAGGTAGTGGTTGGAGTTAGATGTGTCTCGTGAACAACTTCCGTGTCAATAATGTTCCTGATTTCAATCCTGAATAGGTAGAATATTAGATCGTTATTAAATTCAATTTCAAGACACCAATCCGGCATTCGTCGTTGCACCCATCTGCACTGTATAAATATCATCATTTATATTGTAAGCTAGGGCTGTCAAACACAATTAGGGCGCGGGTCGGATTGAAATCTTTTGATGGCTTCGGGGTCTCAACAATCAAATGATCCAATACGTTAGCTCCGGATCTATACCTTGTTTTTCAAGCGTACAGGTCAAACTACCAAAGTATAATGGGATCTTTATCCCAGCAACACTTTTACTCGCAAGCAATCGTATTGACAGGAATAAAATGATAGGCCGACTCTAAATAGTTGCTAATATCTAAATTGCGGGCAAAGGCGATCGAGGTTGGCATATTTCTATGCTCTCGTTGTTTTAATCATGACGCTGAGTTGCTCCTGGGTATGGGTTGTGTGGAATATGAATGATTTAATAGTAAAAAAGCAGACTCTACGAAGTCTGTGTATATTATTAAATCACCATTCGGGTTTAGACAGCATAGTATTCTGTACGTGCTACCGTTGTTTGTCCGTGTTATTTTCCTTTTTTCCTTATGCAATACAACATCCCAGAACAGTTTCTTCTTCTATTTTTTTTGTATGTCTCTCGCAAACACAATTCCTGTTTTACGTTGTCTGGATTGTTAAACTGCATCATTGCCGACGCTCAGTTTCTATTGATGTGATCTACAAATCCCATATTAATCTGTCACGATACGGCGCTTGGTTTTGAATTTATGTCCTTTATCAAGCCGATAACTCTTGCGAAGAGGCACGAGAGGGGTTATTCAAGAAACTATGCGCTATTATGATTGAACTTTTTGAAGCTGTATTCAAATTCTGTATCCGTAATTAGTTTTTACACTGCATTTTCGTGAATTTTTCCCGGAATTCGCGTCCACTTTGATGCTTTGTCGGTGTCGAAGACACAAACTTGTTACTAATTGTGACCATACCGAAAACACAACGTTGTCGCCTGATAGTTGTGATGTGACATATAAACATTTTTAAACAATTGGCTATATTTATGGAGTATTATCGTGAAGTATATGTTATTATCAAATCCAGCTTTTANGGTTGCATTTAAAACAAAAATCAATTCAAAACAANCATGTTTAAANCAANNCCCTTGTTTAAAACATGTTTTTATTGGTTTGTTTTTAAGCCATGACGTCACGAATAATCAATTGTACCATCATGGTGGATTGGCATTGACAATTGAAAATATAGAGTGAATATAGCTCAGGGGTTCTCAAAGGGTGGGCCACAAGAGCATTTGAGGTGGGCGACAGAGCTATTTGGAAAATTTTAGAAATAATGTAAGTTTAGTAATATTTGTTGTTAATCGCTAAAAATGAATTCATATTAGTTGATTATACGTAAGCTACATAAAGCTTTTCATCCGACTCTGATGAGACGTAGTGGTGCGTCTGTCTCTTATACACATCTCTGAGCGGGCTGGCAAGGCAGACCGTG
>ATSW01015510.1:0-11839 GCA_000444245.1 Botryllus schlosseri | reverse complement strand
CAAACGAATTTCTAGTTTCAGAGGGGATGTACCATCATTGAATACAAATATAAAGCTTGACATTGACGCTACTTCGTCTGATCTTATTGGGCTGTTGTCGTGGTATATAATTGAAGTCTTGAATGCTGTAAGGGCTGGATGAATCTGTCATTTATGCTTGGCACTTGTTAGATTATTACAGCATAATGAATCATACCCGCAAGTGCTGTCAAAGTCCTCAATGATGCCGCGAAAAGAGGTCTAAAGATAAGCACAGACTATGCTGGTAGGACCAGCAAACAGACAAGTTGCTTGCATTGCTTAGCATGTCCTTTATGAATCTTAGATCATTACCGGCTGCATCACTACTAATGCTTGAATCAAACCAGACATGGACACAAAAAGGATGTATTGAAGCGGTGTGGTAGTTACACTCTTCTTCAGAAATCCAATGTAAGCTACCTGGTCGGCCCACATATCTTCTGAGCATACAGGATTGTGTCCAGAATCCATATCACATGGCATGCCGCACCAGGTCGGCGATGTCTAATATACCTTACCTGCACCCAGAAAACAGGACCACTTGGTGTAATCTCAAGCATATCAGCAGATATGTAGGCTATTTCTGGTATCTATACTTACTTCTATAAGTTCACAATCATTCGCTGTTTCACCTCTGTCATGCCTGCAATAGGCTACTGTTGCACTAAAGCTATCGGTACCTAGTTTTAGCACTAAAACATTCAATGACCAGATGTCTCATTGTAATATTAAATCACCAACGTACAATGCGCTTGCAGAATCATTGCCGTTAGCGAACTTCTCGAACTAGTATAAGCACATAATCAGCAAGCCGCTGTGGTCGTGACCATTCAAGCATTGCTGATTAACCAATCGAGAGACGTGATTTCGTTATTACTTGTCTTCTCGCCGTTCTATGGTCGCTAACACGCCCACTCTACGGCAGCTACTTTCAAACGTATTTAGACAAATGTTAACGACTTTCCCGTGAGCTTATTGCAGGTTCATTGATGTTTTTTATCAATAATCTACAGAATGAGGCATGGATACGCATCTTTTTTGAGATTTTCCAAATTATGGACAACCCTAGTATGGATCCTTTTCATTTGCAGTTATATCTAAAATGTGCCTGATATAGGAAAGTTTACTTGATGCGGCTTGCTGTTTGTTTGTTTTTGTGGTATGTATGGTGTTTGTCGACTATTATGGTCGTTTTTTATTCCGTAACTGCCGACTTATAGCACGGCCCACTTCTAGGCTTTTCGGAAGACACTGCTTTCGCAGATGAGGTGGCGAGGAGGAGCCTAGATAAACCTCCAACACTTGGGTATAGGAATTGTGAAGTCGACCTCGGTTGGACTCGAACCCGCAACCCATTGGTGTTGCAGCCGCGGATTATACCACTACCCTATCTCGCCACATGCAGCTTGCTGTATTTTTCATTTAAGCTATTTTATTCGTACTGTTTTGAATTGAATAAAATTTTGATGGTGCAGCCTGCTATGTCCTAATCATGCAAATTGCCTCAATCACGTATGCTCTCTATGTCATTACTATGCCCTTTCCGTTAACAATGTCGACTAGGTTCTTAGCCACTGGAAGATAGTTAATGAAAAATACCCCAAGTGGAACGAAACACCAATGCTACTCAAGTACAATAATGAAATATTTCTTGAAAGAGTTGACACAGTCTCCGACATTCCATATTGGCGACATTGAAATGTTAGATACACAAGCCTCCTCTCGCCACAGTGGCGTGCAAGCTTACCGGTTCCGTACGTCCCAGGATCGTCCTTTTGGATTGACGGATCATCCCAATACAATCCTAAAACCATCATCCAACCTTCGAAAGCGTCCGATCAAAACGCCAACCGAGCCTGGGACGGCAAGGAAGACACATATTGGACACCGGTTCTTAACGACGAGAGGAAATACGAATTGACTATGTCTCTAAACGGCTTGTTCTACGTCGAAGTTTGTTGACCCAGGTCCCGGATTCGACCTTTGACGATCATCTCTCGTCAATTTTTAGAGGTTTCAACTACGGTCCCAAGCTGTGTTTCAAGTGGAGGCCAGCCCGGTTTCGGACTTGGAGCTGTCGTTCTCCAGGAACGGCAATGTTTTCGCGGAGAAGCAATCGCTTGTGTTTCGTAATGCCGACGGGAAGATGTCACCTTACGATACTACGTACTAGCGAATGTGTTAGCTGGTATTTTCTTTACCGACTTATTCTTGTCTTCCAGTGTGGAGTTGATTAGAAGCTTGAACAAGACTGTCGACGCCAGAGCCGGAAAGACAATGGTTGTCGATAAGAATCGCATGTCTGTATTCTTAACTCCTAGATTTTCGTTTGCCGCCAAATTTGTGAAGGTAGGAATTATTATACCTGTGACCGTACTTACGTACTTGGGCTTGACATTACTTCCAGTTTAATATTTTGGCTACTGTTTATTTTTATTAACATTTTTACAACCTGATTATCTAGTGACGGTGTGCTGGTTTTGATAAGTGTGTGGTCACAATATTCAACTTCCTAGGTCATTTTGATCATTCCCATCTGATGCCAAATGCTACGCATGCGTTTTCTTCTCTGTCATCGCTCGTGGTGTCTGTTTTTTATGTATTTCGGTTTGATAAATATAAAGACTCTCTCTCTCTTACACACTTTATTCTGAGAGAAAGTGTGATAAAGTTTTGAACCATTGCACCTGCCAGTCTTGATAAGATGTCAAGCTATCATTGTTACATCCCGGCAAATCGATTTTTTTTTACGTAATTTTGCCTAAAAGAAATGGAAGTAGTCTAAAAATGTGTTTGTTTTCATCTCACAACATCCATTACAATGATTTATATATTATAACTGGAAGACTTTTCGACTTGAAGAGATATCGGCGCACGAAATAGATTCAAACAGATTTTAAAGTAAAACCAAAATGGCAAAGTATGATGTAACAATCATAATTACAGTCCATGAAATTCGCAATGTAACAATGGCAACAACAAAATTTGACGTATATTGTACAATAATAGTAATGCTACAGTTGGGTTACCGACCCTAGCTGTGATATATACTTACTGTAATCCACTTTTCTAGACTAATTATATGCGCCAAAGTCATCATCAAATAAGCCTTCCGTTGCAGGTTACGGTCACCGGCACTCAAGACCCCAATTTGCCGCCGATTATCCAAGACATGAAGCTATACGTTTCTCCCACAAAGTGGATCATCGAATATCCAACAGATTATGTAACAATATCAGTGATAGTGTCGGTCTCACTAGCTCTGTGGTTGCTGTTATGCGTCTCCGGCTATCTGTTGGATAAGGCGGCCTGCGAATCCGTTCATATCAATAAGAATCGAAATGACGACGTCATAAACTCACTTGTGTTTAAATTTCAATCTGCCAATCTAGCATCGGTCAGGATGATTTTACTCAGGTAACAGAAAATAGTTTTTTAGGCCATGTTTTTTTCATTAACCGCATACACATATCGAAGATTGGTTGGAGAAGACCAAGTCAGTCCGATCGTTGTGTCAGAAATGCACAAGAGCTGGTATTCTCCGTTCCGCTTTTTCTACGTAATTTTGCAAGGATGCGATGCGGAGTCGGGCAGATTGAATGTCGGTATTTTAACGAGGGATCGCAACTTGGCAAAAATGAACGTCACAATCGAGGCGGCCAAGGTGTGGAAATTATTTTGTTTGGCGGCTGTGAAAAGTATGTGTAGTCTTTGTGCGCAGACGGCCCTGTCTGGATTTCCAGAATTCGTGAATCCTTAAATCATGATTTATCATGACTCAATTTAATTGCGATTGATTTAGCTTGAAATCGGCACTGGTTGAATATGTGGTCTGTTCCTGATCAAAAATGGGGATTTATGAAGTGGGTAATGAAATTATTTTGATTTGAAATTTTTACGCGAGAGATCTTCAATTGTCATATTGATTGTGCAATATAGCCTGATTGTCATGGCAACGGAATTCACTTTCAACACTGGCGCCAGAAGTCATGCTGTGTCAGTCGCCGGAATTCGTCTCAAACTTTTTCACCCGCCATTGACTATCGCGGTTCTTTACTTGAGTTTGAAGTCGATTTTTCGTGATGACGTGTTCAATGTAATCAGGTTTCCTGCTAACATAAAAATAATTTCGTTTATTACTACTCAGTTACAAGTAGAAGAAGAAATCTCCAAAATGTGCCAAGATTCCTTCAAGTAGAGGTAGCAAATAGAAATTCCGAAAATTACTGAAGTATGAAATTTCAAAAAGTCTATTCTGTTAAGTGTTCGAGTACATTCAACAGTTAATTGAAGTTGGCTACATTCGTAATTGCATATTACTGATGGCCATATAAATAGTCTAAATTATTACATTCACATTCAGTTATGGTGAATTGGTGACACAGACTTCTTTGGGCTTTGCATAATATGTACTATAAAATGTAAGCGCTTTTTTCTCTGTAAACTGGTAAGTGGAAGTGGTAGCCATAAAAAATAGAATCACTTGAGTAATGTAAGTAGGCAAAATGTACTTTGACTTGCCAAGCCAGATCGTGTTATGGTGATGCGTCCGGCTTCTTGATCGGTAGGTCGTGGGTTCAATCCCCAGAGTCAGGGTCAGGCCAAAGACTCGAAAACTGGTGTCCCCGGCTATCCTGTTAAGCGCTCAGCATCCTACGGATAGCATGGAGGAGAAAAATTGGTGGTGCAGACTAGATGATCTTACACAACGGTCACATCTCTGTCATCAAAGCATCGCGATGGTGCAGGCGAAAATGAATCTGATGTCTCTTTCTCTCCTGTCTCTCTCTCCTGAAAATTATAAACACTTTGCTAATTACCACTACGGCTGTGCAAAATCGTGTAGCTAAGTGATATGATTGAGAATCGAGCATTTGGCTTCTAGACGAGTATTCGAGTATTACTGATTATGACTTTATACGAGTATGGATGATATGATGCATTCAAATTTGTACCTTTTATGCGACCACAAGGAAAATGAGGCCATTTCATAAACATAATTTGGTATTTTGCAGCCGTATGCCTATTCCACTGCACTTTGTGACGATGCTACAGGTTGATCACTTTAAAGATGGTTTGCCATTTATTGTAACGTGCATAGCTTTGTGCTATTCGACCTATCGAGATTTCAATCTTTCCAACAAGTATTGAAACCAGGGTTGTAACCAAGTCACGAGGCTCCGAGTCACAAGTCAATCTCGCTTTTATAGTTATGACTCGAGTCAAGTCGAGTCATTTACAATTCACCACCGAGTCATGGTATTATGACCCGAGTCCAAGTCATTGGGTTGACTGCTCAGTTTACAGTTAAAGTCTTGTGAAACCCACTTTTTATAACTCTGTTTGATGATATCGAATGGTTCTCATTTATGATATACTAATTTTCCTCACTTTAGCAGTTTTTGGTAGCATTTTCAAGTACCAGTACCAACAGAATAAATGCCAATAGTGTGGTTACTTTACTATTCTTCAATGAAATGTCGGTCTCGGGCGTCTGAGTCTCAAGTTATGTGCTATGACTCGAGTCCAAGTCGAGTCAATACACAGATTGACTCGAGCCAAGTCGAGTCATCTGAAAATCGTGACTCGAGTCGGACTTGAGTCGAGTCATTACAACCCTGATTGAAACTATAATTCTTGTTGATAAGATAACTCGACTCGAAACGTTGTGCCTAGCTCTACTGACTACTCTGATGAATACTGATACCACTTCTAGTCAATTGCCAGCAGAAGTGTTGCATTATCGAATTGTTTTTCATTCAGGTCTCCGCAGATGTGGCGAGTTTGAGTACTTTGAAATGGGTGCCGGTGGCTAAAGACTATTCGCTGCGATCGGGTACATGTTTCTTCCTGCCTGTACAGATGTCGCTGGCTATTGAATCGCAACAGCGTTTCAGAAGTGTTACTCGTGTCGCATTGAGCAGTCATTGGGCGACGTCGTTTTTAATAAACGGTTAGTCAATGACGGTGCAGGGGAATTTGATGCAATATTTTGGCGCTGCGCTGCATTCGGGATATTAGTACTCGTGCCATATCTAAAATTTATGGTTTTTGTGTTATTTTTACCAGGGTTGTAATCAAGTCACAAGTTTCCCAGTCACAAGTCAATCTCACTTTTATAGTTTTGACTCGAGTCAAGTCGAGTCATTTTCAATTCACCCCCGAGTCAATTCCAAGTACATTGATTCTATTACAAGTCGAGTCAATACACAAAATTTACTGATTTGAAAAAATGACTCAAGCCGTCAAGTCGTGTCACCAAAAAACCATGACTCGAGCCGAGTCATTACAACCCTGATTTTATTATCGACCACCTATGGACTTTGATTTATTGTGTGTGTGTGTGTGTGGCACTAACACTATAAAAGCTACGTGATAGCTGTATCACTTTTGATGAACCTGACTAATACCTCATTAGATTTGTATTCAAATTTTGTAATTTACAACGTGAGAATGTAGAAAATAAGTGTCTGTATCCCTGCCCAGTGGTATATACACATCATGCGCTCTCATGGTATGCATATGTGCACATCACATGAGTGGGATGGGTGTCCTATATATGCCGCAAAAATATCAAGGACAAAAATATATAACATAATATTCCCATCGATATCATATCTACATCCCATGCATATTCACAACTCCAATACAGTGTGATTGATTTTTAGACCCCTTCCATCCCGTGTCCAAGTTTGATGCGTTCGCGATCAACTTCCTCGTGTTATCAATTGGATTGCTTGTGCCGTCCGCGCTGTTCATGTATCACGATATTTTGGGCGCTTCGATTACATGCATCATAAGTCTGGCGATTATGTCGGCAGTCCTGTCAGTTCTGAAGTGCGTTTGCTGCTTGAACAACCGCGATTGGGAGATATCATCGGTTTTGGAGAGGATACGGCAAACAGAATGTCGCATTCACAATAGAGGTTTGTGTATTTTAAGTAAGCTGTCGCAAAAACTTGATTTGACCGAGGTGTGTGTTCATTTGTACAGCAAATGGAGAGATTGTAATTTAATATCCACACGACATATCGGTAACATCGAATCTCGCTGATAACTGATGTGCAAAGGAAATTGCATCTTTGTTTCTCTTCAAGTTGTTATAGTGCACGCATTAAATTCCCGGCATTTTATACATCAGGGGTGGGCATACCTGCTTCATGCGTGAGCCACATATCAGAAATCTTGCTTTGCTAGCCTTTAGAATATAAATGGAGAGACGTATTCACTAAAGTTTGCCTGGAAGTGATTGTAACTTGCGCTGCCGGGATTAATTATCAAGTTCATTGTTGATCACAATGTTTTATCATTGGTTGATGACCGTGTACCATTGGTGAAACGTTCATGTGAACTCTATTCATTACTAGAAAAACTCCTGAGCTCACATCAACATAATGGCCGTTCAAGATGATATATCCTGCTGTGCAGACTCATTTTAATTGCTAAATTGCCAATAGCCTACTGATACAAACATTTTGCTGTTTAGAGAGGTTTTTGGGGGGATTGTGTCCAAAAATAAAAAGTTAGATGAGTAATGTCAATCACAGTGTTTCCGAAATGTTTACAAATATCCATTTTCTTCTGTGATATACTCATACACAACCATTTTTCCAGAATTACTTCAAGATAAGCTGTTAGATAGAAATGACTAGGCATAACGTTAAATGTTCATTAAAAAACTTCGTTTGTCAATTTTGGTGCCATATTTGTTTCGATCATACCCAAATGTGTCGTCGGAAGCGTTACACATGATTATTACATTCGCCACCACCTGCATTTGTGGAAATGAATTTTAAATACACGACCACATATTTCAAGTAATGCAGTTGCAGACTCCGCTTTGAAATAATAGAAGTCAACCCAATTTCTACTAGAATAGTATGATCTTATTTTCGAGAAAAGTCATTTTGCTGCTGTTTATCACCAAGCCTACAGTTATCATTTGCACGAGGCAGATGACGATTGCACGATCACTGAGCTACATTTGAACTAAAACTTGTTGGGGGTCCGTGACGGTCCGAAAGGGGTCCGCGAAGACAAAAAGGTTGAGAACCACTGCAATACACCATGTTGATATTATGTGATAGAATGCATAAATTTATAATCAGATTGAATCTCTCTAGCCAAATATCGAAATGCTTGTGAATTGTGCAGTGCAATCATCAATGAGAATCAGTTTGCCCACTCCTGATATACATAACTTCATCAACACGACTGTTGAGTGGAGCTGCTAAAGTCCAGGTACAGTGGATTTCCCTTAGTGTGCGTAGTGGATAGGGATTAACTAAACTGTCTTTAGCGGTAGTATCAGCTCTTTGTTCGGAACTGGACTGGAATATCTGCTGCGAGTAACGACCGATTCCTAACTGACCGTTAGAGTCCAGACTCAAGTGGATTCCCCTTAGCTTGTATTGCGAATAACAGTTAACTACTGGCCTCTATAACGTATGTTAAAAAATATGCTGGCAATTTCTCTGGATGGAAGATATTTCATTAGTCTGATGCTAGACGGAATGCCGCGCGAGAATAGTCCTGTTAACTGCACGACATCTGTTTCTGAAAGACCAAAACGTGACCCCACTTTTTTGACTAGTGGCCACGCGCCTGTTTCATACTATTGTAATTTTGTCACCTTATACAAGCGGCCAAGTAATTGGTAATATAAAACGCTTGTGTGTCCCTGTAATAGCTAGATAATTGGCAGTTACATAGCATATATTCATCAATTCTGCTACATCATGATATCTTACCTACAGAAAATTAGCGTCTGGCGCCTATGAAGTGATATATAGACATGTAATGCAGGTAGCCTTTGAAACTTGGACTATAATCTACACCGAACATGCGATAGTATTATATTGTTATTCATATTCCATGTTGAACTGCGCTTTTTACAGGAGATCAGAGAGCGGAAAAATTTCGTCTGCAGCAAAGTCATGCTGTATTAAGCAAGTACAGTAAATTGAAGAACTTGGCGTTGCAATTTTTGGATTTGGAGAATATCAGCGGGCGTCAGGGTAACGATCGTCTTGCAGGAAGTGTCGAAAATAATTGGCTGATTCAAATTGATTCATTTTCGGTCGTGCACTAATAGCTAGGATTGAGATCAAGTCGAGTCATTTTGCTATTTGTCTAGTCACCAATGGAGTCGTGCAAATTTTCAAAGTGACGCGCTTCGAGTCATCTCAAATTTTGCTATTTCAAGTCAGCAAATATTTTTAATTAGTGTCATGTATTTTAAATTGCGGATGCATATAGGTTGGACCTCACCACACTTGGCGCCATACAATTTATAAGCAACAAACGGGTCATTCAAGTTAGTTGCTGAGAATGCTGCTCACGGAGCGTACTCCATGCCATAGGCAGTCCTGAACTGATATGTGTAGAGAAATTAGGTTTGAGCATGTAGGAAGAATATGTTAGCAGCAAATTTTGCCGAAGTGCTCGTGAACGGACCAATTTCAATTCTTGGTTGAACAAATTTTTAATCTAGCTTTCAATACAACATCCATTGTAGTAAAGTATTTATTCAACTCGAAGACTTTTCGGGTGCCTCTTTTCAAGAGTTAACGGCACACTGAAGGGATTTAAACAGAATGAAAAGCAAAACCAGAAAGGCGAAGTATGACGCAACAATCAAAAATTACATACCATGAAGTCCGCAATGTAACGATGGCAACAATAACAAACTTGAAGAGTACGATACAAGTAACAAAGCATTTTGAAACCAAACAATAACAAACACGAATTAGAACGCACTAATGGGAAATTTGTAAGTTATACAGAAAATCTTTTTGTCTACATAAAATAGGCTTGGTCAATTGGATGATTGTTGATTCTAGGGCTTTCAAATGAAACAAGGATCTGCCTCGCGCAATGACAGTAAACATTTGGTCATTATAGTTTTGAGCACAAGAAGGGTTCTCACTTAAATGTTGGCCAATTGCCGAAGCGTATGCTTGGTAATCGTCGTAACAGTCGGTTTTGGCGGCTGATTTGCATTGTCGTGCGAACTCCGTACGGTCATTTGCGCAAGTTTTTGAGCGAATCAATTTGGGAATGTGTTGCGTTATCCGTTCAAACAATCTTTGCGATGTACGTCCCACATACCTACTATCACAGTGGCACTTAAATTCGTAGACGACGTTGCTTGCATTTAAAGCAGGAAGTACATCCTTTCGGAAGTTTGGCAGAAGTGGTTTGGTTGTATACACCACATGCGCATTTACACTATAATAACAACGGTGCACGGCCGATTTGATCAACTTTTCAAACCGATTCGACACATTGCCTAGCCAAGGTAGATGTAAAAATGCCGGGCATTTTTCCGGTCCATAATTGGGAGGTTGATCCGAACGTTTTAACACTCTTGCGAAGGAGCATTTCAATATATGTTCAGGATAGCCATTTTTTGATAGGATAGAATGGATCTCGTCCAATTCACGTGGCAATTTTTCTGGCGAACAGATACGCAAGGCCCGATAAACCAGAGTTGATATTAGGTTGAGTTTTCGCCGCTTCGGGCAGAAAGAATCCCAACGGATATAATGGCCAGTGAACGTCGGTTTTCTATACACTGACGTCAAAAACATATTTCCAGATCTCTCAACCAACACGTCTAAAAATGGAAGTGCTGAATCAGTTTCTTTTCCACAGTAAATTGTAGAGCTGGGTGGAGACAATTCAATTTTTTTTAAAACGTATTACACTCTCGCTCATTATTGAAAGCAACAAAGGTGTCATCGACATATCTATAATAAAGGAGAGGTTTTGGGACGTTTTCAAACATTTTCTTTTCATGGTACCCCACAAATATATCTGCCAAACTAGGGCCCAAAAGAGATCCCATGGCAATGCCATCGATTTGCATAAACATCACGTCGTTAAAGCTGAATTCAACACAGCTTGTAGCAGTTCGCAACAATTCCAGAAATATTTCACGTGGTACTATAGGAGGTTCAAGGGAGCTACNATAAAGCGCATCTGCACAAATTTCGAAAGTTTCCGACANTGGCACATTGGTAAAAAGACTTTTCACATCGAAAGAGCTAAGAAATACATTGGANGAATTTAATTCAGCGCACTTCANTTTNTCCACAAATGTGAAAGAGTCACGAAGNCAATGGGGTGTATACAAGGATCGAACTGGCTCAATGACGGTGTTAAGCCACTTGGCCAAATTATGCTGNNCCGATCCACACATAGACAGTATGGGACGCAAGGGCACGTCATGTTTATGTGTTTTAGGTAAACCATACATACGCGGCCGCTGCGAACCCGAAGGACGTAAAGACTCATACAGATTGACAGGAAGGAGTCCATCCTTTTTCAATTTGAGAAGGCGACGTTGCAGCTTCATTTCGAGCTTTCGTGTGTTGTCGTTAGTATCAGCTGGACCAAGGTTAATGAACTTAGACGAATCTTGGAGAATGGATTCCATTTTCAAGTTGTAATCAACGCGGTTCAAAATTACAACTCCAGAACCTTTGTCCGGTTTCGTTATGCAGATGTTCTCATTGCAACGCAAGGATTTGATGGCTTTAAGGCAATCCTTGTTCATCAAGAAATCTCCGCAGTCCACGGGGGTGCCACAATACGCATGCGCAAGATCGCTAAGTTTAGCTTTCATCGCGGAAAAGTGGTCGAGAGATAATGGTCGATGGTGATTTAGTTGACCAACTAATACCTCAAAATTGGCGAATATTTCTTCTCTCTTTGCGTTGTTGGGAGGCAAACAGAAATCCAGTCCATGTGACAGTACAAATTCTTCGATGTCATTAAGTTTATAATCTGATAGGTTGGTTATGATTTTCTTTCC
>KE606360.1:0-15416 GCA_000444245.1 Botryllus schlosseri | reverse complement strand
AACGTCATAATGATTTTTATTATGCTCTCGACACTTTGTAGTTTCTAATATTCTCTTGTATTTTCTTCAGATTAACACATTCTATCTGCCCTATTGACTATCTCCCTGCACATCTAATGATTGTTATCAGTTATCGCACGGTCATTAGGGAGCATTATTACATAGAAGGCTACGATGGATCAATGACGATAACATCAAACACTACCACAAAAAGGAGGATAGAATACCGTGGTCATATGAACACTAAAATCCGAGATATTGTTAACTGCTTGCTATTTATATGTTTGTAAGCTTCTCATTTATTCAATAAATAAACTACTATAAATATTCATGTGCATTGTGCAGGATTGTATATTGACGAATTAAAAGGAATCTTGTCAATTAATCAACAACTTGCTAGATGCCTGCCAGTTCTGCACAGCTATCCGGGGCACAGCTGGATAGATGAATATGCAGATACCAAAGTATAAACACCGTTAACATGAAAGATAGCCATGACCCTTCATATCCAGCAAATGGGTTGGGTGTCGGTGACAGTTTCAGGTTTTTCAATATCAGACATAGTAATATCCTCGTTCATAAGTGCACGGCCTGTGGCGTTCTGCTATGAGTTGTCGATATTGGACATTTCCATCTACATCTGAAAAAGAAAATCCTGATGATCACAAACAAAGTAGGGACAAGAGTAAGTGATGAGATAATGTCAGCCTGGTGGAATGGTTTCAGTCGGTAGGTGAACCTTCATTAGTTCTTGGCAGGGTTGTAATGTCAGACTCGAGTCGCCATTTTTTGGTGACTCAAGTCATTTTCTGAAAAACGGAAAATGACACGACTTATTGTACTCTAGTCATTGACCAAGTCATATGACTCGAAGTTGGGTCTGCAAAGATAGGCGTTTCATTGTAATTTCAAAGAATGATTAAGTTATCATGCTATTATTATTTCGTCTATCATTACTGGTACTTGAAAATGCTACCAGAAACTGTCGAAAGTGAGGAAAATTAGTATATTATAAATGCGAAGCATTCAATATCACCGGGCGGAGTTGTGTAAAAAGTGGGTTTCGCGTGAAATTAACTGGGAGCCGAACAGTCAACACAATGACTCAGAAGCGAGTCAAAACACTATGCCTCCCACTCGACACTCCACTCCGTGACTTGGATTTGACTCGGTGGTGAATTTAAAATGAATCGAGTCAAAACTATAAAAGTGAGATTGACTTGTAACTCGGAACCGTGTGACTGGGTTACAACCCTGTTTCTTGGCATGAGTAACACAAATGTTAACACCACCACTACATCAGATCTGAACAACTAGGAAAATTTTCAGCTTTTTCAAATTATAGCAGTATTAGAGCGATACAAATTTTCCAAATTAGACTAGAATTTGAATTAGAAGTACTCAGTTTTTTTTCAAACCGCATCAGAATTATAGCTACACAGTATTTCAAAATTAGTTTGATTAGACAGAATTAGATGAACTGCTTTTCGGTCTAATAAGTCTAGGTAAACAACTAGTTTGCCCTGTATACAGATCACAAGAAAGCCTCATAACAAATCAGCACAGACCGATTCAAAACTTGGATAAATACCATCCCATAATCTCAGACATCTACATAAATCAAACTTACCCAAAGTAGCCTTCAACGTTTATAGTAATGATGTTCAACATTAGCACAGGTTGCAACAGATGCTGTCCATTGGAAAAAATATCGTCTTCGTGCCAGTGTCATCACCAAACATTCTGTATTGTAGGGTTACCATGCATCCTCTTTTAAGACGATTTGCCCTCTTTTTTGACTTTTTTGAAAGTGTCCTCGGAGGACGACCAAACGTCCTCTTTTTTGAGAATTGAGGTTAAATATAGGGCCAAATTCGACTGGGACATAATCAGTCAGCACTGCAGTAACGCTCCGGCGGCTGTTTCGAGAGCTGGGCCGGAAAGTTGACCTTTGTTTTGGCAATCACCTGATAATGTGAAAGAAAAACTGAGTGAAGGGAAAGCGCGAGAGGCCCGAGTTTGCAGTGTTGGGACATTACTGTGTCAAGGAGTTTACAAGTCATTCACTACATAACGTTATCAAGGCACATGCCAGATACTGTCAATAATTACATTCAAAGTAATTTAGACAAGACAAGTTACTTACGATAATGATAATAGCACTTACTTGACCCGTTGTACGCTGTTACGTAAGCCGGAGAATAACAGCAAACAATCAAAAGATTCTGGCACTACTGATTGTTATTCAACCGTAAATGATTGACAGGCCGCGCAGTTACCGTTCTATCCCATTCAGTTTTCCATGGTTTTACGGAATGTATGGAACCGTTCCAAGTCTTGCAAGTCTTGCAAAACCGAGCCATACGAATTCTCTGTCGGAAATCTAGATATGAGAATTGTAATAGCATGTATCGTAGCGTTGGAATATTGAAAGTGGAAGACGTTTTCAAATTTGAGGTAATGAAATTCATGCATAGTTATCATCAGGGTGAACTGCCACTATATTTTGATAATCTGTTCAAAATACCTTCAGATACCCACCAACATCATACCAGATTTTCTTCTAACTTGTCTCTGTCTGTGCAACACCACTCTACCAGTCTAGTGCAAAATTCAATCAGTTTTATTGGTGTCAATGTTTGGAATAAGCTGCCACCTAATCTCCGCAATTTAGACTCTTGTGCTTTTAAAAAACAATGTTTTCATTCTCTTATCTCTAACTACCGCTAAATTGTATTTGTGTTGTATTACAAATTGGTCCGTGATACTGTGTCTTATTTTTCCTATCGTTCGTTGGATTATTTTAATTTAATTTAATTTTATTTTATATTTTTTCATTAGTTATCGACTGTGAAAATTGCTCCTGTCCCGGGTGGCTCGGCTCTGAAGACTATGTCATATCGAGCCTCCCGTCTACCTTGCATGTCGCATTTCACTGTTACATTTTTTGTAGTGTTATGTTGATATGTAATGTATACGAATAAAGATTCTCTCTCTCTCTCTCTCTCCTGTACTGCCACGCTTCCAAAGATATTAAAGATGAGGCGAAACGCCTGAAAATGGACGCGGAAAAGCTATTCAAGCGTATAAGAACTTCCGCAACTTCCGAAGTAGGAGATGGAGCGACGGCTACAACCCGCACTGCTCGTTCGGCCGGCGTAAAGGTTGCGTGGGCGGTATGAGATTAATATTTATCAGCAGTCAATCATGGATGTGAGACCAGCACGTCATCCTCTACCTCTTCAATTTTCATTGACATTCCAAACACAATGTTGTTGTTTGTAGTGTTCTGGATATTTTTCGACTACAATGGTGATTTACGCTGGGCCGATATTATTTATTCTGATCACGCATCTGCTGACATGTAGCACGGCCTACTTCCAAACTTTCTAAAACACCGCCAATGCGGATCTCATGGCGAGGAGAAGTCGAGATAAACCCGCAACGTTGCGGTAAGAATTTTGGAGTGCACCTCGGTCAGACTCGAACCCGCAACCATCGGTCTTTCAGCTGTGGATCACATCAGTGCGCTATCTTGTCATCTATTTGCAAACATCATACTATAATTTAACATAAGATTTACTCGTGGCCTTGTTATTGTACGTAAACTGTACTCCGTTGTCATGCTGAGATATGCATTTCGATGCTCTTTGTTTTTATGCACCAAATTAATAGTTCTACCTCATGTCTTTATTCAGTTAATGATAAGCATGCATTTATAAGGACATCTTGCTATACTCAATATAGCGTTACTTTGCCTGGTGATGACTGACTAAATACTACAATACAGGGGTATCTGAACTGTGGTCGATGAACCTCCAAAGGATCCGCGTACTAGATTTAAGGTGTCCGTATATTGGCATGGTTGAAACTACAATTATCAAATTTTAATATACGTTGACGTTGATATTTCACTATGTGTAATGTGCATTCATACATTCTCTGTTGACTTAGCCTGGGCGAAAGGTATGACCCTTGTTATACAGCAGGGGGTGGCAACATACGGTCCGCAGGCCGGATCCAGCCCACGACTGTACTTCGAGCGGCCCTCAGAGAATGTCCCTGAAAGTGAAATTGTGAAGTTCCTATCTGAAAGTATTGACAAATTATATGCGTCACAGAATTAATCCAAGTTTGCCAACTTGAGAAGGATGGTCATGAAACTATAGGGTGTGCATTAGGGCTGTTCAAAAATTACTTTTTTTCCGGATTCCATGCATCCACTGATGAAATTATCAGGATACCCTAACAAACGGTGCACACCAAATGTCGTTCAATTCTAACAAGTATAAGACTACACAGATCCAATTAAAATTTGTAATTTATCAGGAAAGATTTAAAAAACAAAATTAAAATATTTTCGTCAACACCATGGAATTGTTGTGCTGCCTTCAATAATAATCCTCTGATTATCCAACGACCAAGGATAATCCGAAAATTATCAACGAAAAACTCAAATAACTACACTACTACTAGTTGCAATTGACTCAAATTTGTTTTGCATCGTCTTTCAAGATAGCTCAACAATTTCCTGGGGTTGACAGAGAAATTTGGAGTTTTATTTTTTAATTTTCCCCAATAAGCTAAAAACTTTAATTGGATCTGCGGAGTCTTATACTTGTTAGAATTGTACCAAATTAGGTGTGCAGCGTTTTTAAGGTAACCTGACTATTTAATCAGTGAATGGCTGGAATCCGGTAAAAAAAAGTTATTTTTGTACAGCCCTAGTGTGCATGTTTGTTAATCGGTTGTACAAAGGGTAGTGATCAAATGACGCGTAGATTAATAGGGGCTCGCTGTGACTCTCCTCCAAAAGTTTGGTCGAGCACCTCATGGAAACGAGGCCACCATGTAGGGTGCTTGAGTGTCAATTTAAACACATTGAATGTGATTCGCGATATTGGGACTGCGTTGTCCAAAACGGAATTCAACAACCGAGTTAGTCGGAAAGAATCAGCGGCAACCGTTACATCGATATCATAAAAACGAACATTCTGGTATGGATTTAGTTGAGTCGATTTTTACGGGACCACAAGTCATTGCAAGGAGGTCGTTCTGTATTAATATTTTAACGTTAGTGAGCCACTTGCATATTTGGTGAAAACGTTGAGTACTACCTTCGAAGATGCTGTGCGGTTGTATCTCCACGACTAACCCAGAATGTAACATCTCTCCACAATTTAGTGCAATTTCGGAAAATATTATCATACACCTTAACACAGGGGCTGTTTCCCAAAGTCTTTTTGACTATTTCAATCGTAAGCGCAATGGAAACACATCCGAGAACTAGGCTACCCTCTACTTTACAACATACGAAATCTAATAAGTTGATAGTTTTGACTTAAAACTGTCAGGTAGACGTGAAAGTAGTAAAAAACACTTGACTAAGTATAGTGCAAATGGGCAAAATGTGATTCATATCTCTGAAAAAGTATTTCCTTGATGTCCCAATCTACAGATCTTATTTGAAACTTGTCACTCAAGCAGTGATAGTATTGCAGTGGTGTTGCCTTCTACTGCCCTCTGTGATCGCTCATGTAATTATATGCCACCTCGTTACTTTACCACTTCTCCAAAGATATTTACTCATAACTCGTATGCTATCGCTCGTTATGATGACACAACAAACGTCACATCGATGAACAAAGGCCTTTATATTAGTTGAATGTTGAATGAATATTTGGTCGTTACTTCACCGCATATAGGCTGGATTCAAGCTAAAAGGAATGTTATTCGTCATACTCACAATTATTAGGGAAGGAAATACTTCAATACGCGAATTTCCGTATGCAAAATAGCTATTGTATTTTTGCGGAAGAGGAATTATGACATTGAGGCCTAAGGGACAAGTTATAGCGACGATATGTAAGATTTTGTATAGGTACATAAAATCCTGTCCTCAGGAATTGTGACGACTCACTATTATGACGTCATAAATATGAAAAAGCTTCGCAGCATTCATTTGTAATAACAATACACTGCTCGTTGAATGTCAAGCACTCTCGCTTCTAATACTGCAAAGTCGTTATCCAATGCTTTAACGCTGTTTAGTGTACAGTGTACAGTCTGTACACAAATGGCATGAAGTATAGTGAGTTCTCGTGCAACTATCATGTCATACATTCGGAAAGATTGTGACGTCACACAATCGTGCATACCCACATCAAATGACGATGCGGCGCGTACGGCTGATTGAGATTCTTACCTGAAATTTTCCACAAAACATAACAAACATCTCTAAACCGGCCTACCCGTTGACTAAATGGCGGAAAAGGTGAGTCTTATTTTCGTATGTAGCATTGGGGTGATTTGGCGATGGAGATGCGCGGGAATTATATTATCGGTTATCGAGTCCAAATTTTCATTTTCCATACTTCCATATTAAACTACCATTTACTTTCCGCGCTACCCCGTGTTGATGAGCGCCTGGGTAAGGGGTTCTTCACCTAAGCTAAATTTGAGAACACTTACGCAAACCGGAATGCGTTCCGGAACATCAAATTGCTGCTGAGTTACAAAATTTATTAAAATATGATTTTCACACAAAACGATTACATCATAATGAATGTTTTTTGGAAATCAATGTGGCTTCTGACACTGCCTCAAGCAAAATCCAAGCTCAGTCCTAAGCATCGAGCCCTCCATCACAT
This sequence comes from Botryllus schlosseri, assembly GCA_000444245.1. Lineage (NCBI taxonomy): Eukaryota > Metazoa > Chordata > Ascidiacea > Stolidobranchia > Styelidae > Botryllus > Botryllus schlosseri. The sequence goes on along the minus strand of KE606360.1, from coordinate 8,766 downwards.
ATTCATAAATGTACCGTACCGTACTGCACCGCGTAAAGCGCATAGACATATTTCGCAGGTTCAACTGCCGCATGCTCAGACGTCTACGGACCCGTTCAGAAACAGCGGTGAAATTTGTCCATAACACTTGCAATCGTGAATGTCGCATGAACAACGATTGTTGACATTTCATTTCACTTACGTCATATCGCACCTGTGGTTCGTTTTGGATCACTCTGTATATGTGCGTCTGTTGAGGGTCTGTCACTACAGACTGTAACCAATATATCGTACAAAACCGTAAGTATTTTCCTGTAGAAGGAGAATGTCAGTAGAATACATATCGCATGGACGGAAAGTTTCACGTTGTAAATTACTGAGATTACGTTGGCCGGGACATAGAGAGGAACGCCGAACGTCAGTGTTACCATAACAACAGCGTCTGCAATGACGGCAATGGTCGCCGCTGCGGTAGATCTTCGGATAAGAGCAAGAAGGGAACCTTTCTTTTTCTCCGCCCGACTCCTTTCAATATTCAACGATCCGTCAGAAGTTGCGCTAGTGTATGTCTTGACTTCGAGTTTGCAGTTCGCCATCGAACGCCTCCCGGCTGTATTGTTTTTAGAATGGATTCGACAGAGTGGGAATAATAATTGCAGCAGCAGAACGATCTCTGTAAAAATTAAACTTGCTCCCATCAGTGTGTCTCGCATCTCCCGGCTTGATTGCTCAGCCGAACTTAGATTGCGATTTACCGGTATGTGAACACACCCGAGCGGAGAGCCAGTGAAAGAGTCGGGACTGATGTAGATATAAGATAGGGTGACCGACAGGCCTACGATGGAGAGTAGAACACAATAGCTGAGAATCTTGGAATGCTTTCCACCGCATCCATTCACCACCGGCTGTGCGTTGATGGCGTGCTGCCTATACCACAAGAATATGTAGTTAGGCGTGTTGCCGATCGTATACATTACGTTTGTCGCGTCCATTAATGTTTCGCAACGGATCAATCCTCCTGGAATGTCAGCGACGCGAAACATAACTTCGGTCATGATCAGTCTCGGAATGTCGGCGATAATCAGAAACGCACATGCGGCATACACCATTCTCCCGTTTTTGTCGTACGATTGGTATCTCTGAACGCTTTTCCTCTTCCAAAAACCGTAGACTACGACGCTTGCGGACGTGTATATTGTCAGGCAGATAATAAACCAATTGATCGCTCGGAACACCAGCAAGACCATTTGCAATGATGGTAGGGCTGCTTCTAAATCGCCGGTGCTGCGTCCTCCTACCTCGAAGTAGGATGCGTTATATTCCATAATTGTTTGTGTACAAACTATAATACCAGGAGCATGTTTTACTAGAAATGACTCGTATCATATCCATAACGACAGATATTCGTGTCCGAAATAACCGAGATGAAAAGTAGAGACTATTAATATACATAACACTGGTCAACGTAATGAAAAAAGTGGCAGAACTTCTAGGAGCCGTTTCTGGGGGCTTNAAGGTTGCTGATTACGAATATCACATNNGTTTCGCCAGATTGGCTCCAGAAAAGAANATATTTATACCCCTAAAAAGCTTAAAATCACTGTATTCACCAATACATAAAAACAACAAAAGAAAGATATCNGGGCAGATGCGACGAACATATTATGGCAGACTGTTGCNGGAACNTTTNGAAAAACTGCNCTAAATTGCTTACAACCGAAAATAGTACAAGTACAATTTTGCTTNAAGATNAGTTATTAATATTATNTTCCAATTGNATATTTTGAATTTGAAATAGGTGGTTGACATAAAACTGATTAAATTAATGCAACGTTATTTGAGTATTTAGGTAAATACTTGTATACATGATTGAAGGTTATTTATGTACATGTACATGATATCGNTGAAAGTATCCAATTNTGATAAATCTAATACCCCGANATATAATTTGTTGATGTATTTTGATTTAAAACAGTCTTCNGNGTGTCAAAATAACAAGTAGATTGAATTGCTGNACTTTATAGTANGACTGGGNNGATTTATTATGCAGCCNATACAGCCAAAATATGAGATTTTAGTCAAAATAGCCCCATGGATTATCTCCAAAAATAGAGCCAATTCGAAAAAACTAAGGTCATGTTCGGAATCAGTGCCCTTCAGAACCCCCAAAACCACTCTTAGTTTGTCTACCTAAATGTATGTGTGGACCAGTGTAATCATCCGAAAATACGAAAGCGCGTAGTTATACGTATCATTAAAAACTATACTCAAAATATAGTTTTCAGATGCATCGCTTCAAAAGTATTCGACCTGGCAGTTTAGTAGTGTTATGAATGGGAACTGACAATTCTCGGTTATGACTAATTTATTTACATCGCGAATGCCAAGCCGGACCCGTCACTGGATATTCGGATACATATTAATCACAGCAGTTTCGTTGCCGACGTGATGAATAGCCAAATAATCAAATATAATATGGAATAAGATTTTGCCAAGCCGTTGCTATTGGTTTACCTCATATATTCAAAATATATAATATCTCAAAAACGTGACGTGATGGAGCTAAAATAACGCGAGATTCGTATCCAGCGCCCCAAAATTAGGTATTATTGACCCAATGAAGTCCTGGCGCAAAAATCGTGTAGACCAGTGTTATTAATCGATTATAATGTACTCTTATTGGCAAGGAGCGTATAATTTTNNTACTCACTCCCTATTCNAATCGAATCATTAGAATTAATACTCGATTCNGATTCGAGTACTCCGATAATTGTTTCCATCCCNAGCCACACATGTTCAGTGGGTTTCTGTAGTCCTGGGCTATACCTTCTGCGGGAAAGGATATATTTATGAGTCCAAGANTTCAACACACNAGTTATTCCTGTTCTGCGATATCTGAACGGCTATGAGCGCTGCGTTGGCTACCNGNTCGGTCACTAAGCGTCGTCANTNAGCGGATTATCGAGAAATGTACNAGCTCACCAAGAAGTCTTATAGGTTCTGTCTTAGCGCCNTNCTTGCTACGGAGAACTGTGTGGGCCTCAAGTTAACAAGGAAATTAATTTCGCACATGATTCATCACTTTTTGCATGAATGGTAAATTCACTTCGCTTCATAGACAAGACAAGATATGAATGAGTATCTTGCATAGAAATCAATTGCCTATATAAATAGCTTATATTAATTCAAATGAGGTCATTGCGCGCAGAGTGGGAGACATCAGCTCCTGCAAAATGTGAGCCTCTCCCCTTAAACCGAAACATTTATCATTTCGATCAGAGTTAGATTTGACTCATTGGGAAATGTGACTATATGGTCCAAACATCTTCAATAACCAAATCAGTTCAAATATATACACTGTAGTTAGTTTACGCAATTGGGTAATTGCATTATCTGCATTGTAAATGACATTTATAACGCCCACCGTGTTCCTTTGACTATACTATCTTATCTATACTCATTCGAGTTAAATATGATTCTCGCTACATAGCAGCGGTGGTGAGTCGTAATATATACTCGGGAAATATAGTATGGTACGGTATGGTTTGGTATATATTCCATATCCACCAAGCTCGCTCCATATATACCATACCAGCTAATTCACAGATCATATTAGATACCTTTTCCATACTTTCACGATTGCCCAATATCTCAGATGCAACTCTAATTTTTATTTTCAGAAATTCCGCGTTGTTTAGCTTCAAATTATATTGAACCGAATCATTCATTTTACCAGTCCTGCTGATGCATCAATTAAATTTCCAATTCCGATTATTTCATATGCCAGCGATCGCAACTTTGAGTGGGCCATTGCACGTGATATTTAAGGAATCGAAATATAAGCGAGATTGATTTGTGATATGATTGAGCGCTCTTCTTTAGCAGTAATGTAGAGATAGGATAGTTAGAGGCACATAGGAGAAAGCTGTTTAACGTTAGAATACTTCTCATCATGCAAATTTACCCCGCTACAACCCTTGTGGATATTGCCGGTCAAACATCCATTTACACCGGCCAATGCATTTGCCATGGGCATTAGGGTTGTCCAAAATTTGGAAAATCTTAAAAATACCCCGTGATTGTGTCTCATTCCATAGATTATTGATAAGAAATAACAATGAGCCCAAAAGAAGCTCACGGGAACGCCGTTAAGATTTCGGCCAAAGCGTTTTAAAGTAGCTGCCCAAGAATGGGCGTGCCACCGACCATAGAACGGCGAGAAGACTAGTAATCAAATAACCACGGCTCCTGATTGGCTAATCGGCTATGCTTCAATGATCACCACAGCAACAACTTGCTGATTATGTGCTCAAGGAGTCTGCTACCGGTGGGGATTCTGAAATCGCGTTGTTGGTAGGTTGGCAGATGATGATTTAAGATTAATTCAGGACATGTTAAGGTACGAAATACATGATGAACAATCAACAGCTGCTTCACAAAAACTTCTACAGCATGACTGCTTTATTGGAAGGAAACGGCTGTAGCCTACATGCCGTGTTTTCACCGAGGGAAAGCAAAGGCGCTTATGTAAGCGGTAAACGAATTCCCCGTTTGGAAAGGATCCATCATCAGTGAACACAACTATAAAGCTTATCAATGACACGATACCGTAATTTGTGTGATCGTATTAGGCTCAAGCTGTAATATATAGGTGACGTTTTGAATGATATTGGAATCGGCTGAATCAGCGGGTTATGCTTGGCGCTCATCAGATGCTTACAGTAAATTGAATTCACTTGTAAGTGTTGCTAAAGTCCCTAATGATAACGCACACTCGCACAGGCTATGCCAAATGTGGTATGTCAAAGTCCCTATTGATCCCGCAGAAAATAGGTGTAAAGATAATCACAGACTATACTGCATAGTATCCAGCATAGTTTGGACATGATATCCAGCATTGTGCTTACTTTACACCTCTTTTCTGCAGCATCATTAAGGACTTTGACAACACTTACATGTGAATTCAATTTGCTGTAAGTATAACTGCCAAGCACAACCGGCTGATTCAGTCAATCCCTAGAGCATTCAAAATATCAACTATATACTACAACTTGAGTCCAATAAGATCACACAAAGTATAGTGACATGGTCAAGCTTTATATTTGTATTCACTGATGATGGATCCCTTCTGAAACGGGGAATTCGTTCACTACTTGCATAAGCGTCTTTGCTTTCCCTCAATGAAAACACGGCATGTAGGCTACAGCCGTTTCCTTCACAGCAAAGCAGTCATGCTGTAGAAGTTTATGTGAAGCAGCTGTTGATTGTTCATCATGTATTTCGTACCTTAACATGTCCTGAATTAATCTTAAATCATCATCTGCCAACCTACCAACAACGCGATTTCAGAATCCCCACCGGTAGCAGACTCCTTGAGCACATAATCAGCAGGTTGTTGCTGTGGTGATCATTGAAGCATAGCCAATTAGCCAATCAGGAGCCGTGGTTATTTGATTACTAGTCTTCTCGCCGTTCTACGGTTGGTGGCACGCCCATTCTTGGGCAGCTACTTTAAAACGCTTTGGTCGAAATCTTAACGGCTTTCCCGTGAGCTTCTTTTGGGCTCATTGTTATTTTTTATCAATAATCTATGGAATGAGACACAATCACGGAGTATTTTTAAGATTTTCCAAATTTTGGACAACCCTAATGTGCATACTTATAACGTTCAATATTATACACCAGCCAGCTGTACCAATTGTTTAATCAGGGAAGATCAGATTTATTAAGGAATTTACGCAATTATGGCATATTTAAACAAAAAAGAAATTAAAAAAAAATGTGTTATTAAAAAGACCTTGATGTAAAACAGTGTTTAAAACATGTTTTAAACAAAGTGTTTCAAACAACCATTTGTTTTGAATGAACCCCGGCGTTCTAGGGTATGCAAAGTCCCATGAGGTGATAATTACTTCATTTCGCCTNTNNATAAGAGACAGCGTCTTAGCCGCACGAGAACGCACTTTACTCCATGNCATTGCTATGTACAGTTTTNGTACACATTGTACAGCATTAAATCNGTGACCTGNCGCACTNATACCGGCACNGCGCTCGTTAATATCACGCTGCACACTNTNCAGTGTGCAGTNTAATTTAATCTCGAAATGGTGAGATTTGTTCAAGTGTAACAGCAGAAATGAGCGCATGTCCTGACCTTATCAGCAGAAATCCAATTTCTGCCAAATACCCTTTGGTTTNAAATTCGATATTGGTGCGCTCGTCGATCANGTTTAGTGGAATATNTATGGCTCCCCTTCAAACGAATNGAATAAANACTCAGAATTAGTGCTGCGTCCATATTTGACATTGCGCGACAATTCAAGAATACGAGTGTATCAGGTACACAAGAATGAATACACAAAATTGATGATTACAAGTTGAAAGGCGCGTTTCCAATCACTAATTCCCCTCTTATATCCCACACCAGGGGCAGGCGGTTCGCGCATTGCATCTGCTCGCATCGCGATAATTGTATGCAGGCTATAATGGCATTATGGGCTGCTTCGATGCATTTCCCTATCTACTTTGGCAAGATCGTTGCTGGAGTAAACGATCAAGCGCAGAAATAAATTTCAATTCGTAGGCATAACACTAATCTGTCCAATTTCGCGCTACGATTGAAAACTATCAGCAAATGACGTGCATTTGCTCATCCAATTCGGAAAGGAGACAGTGTTGATCGGGGTGCGGCATGCGCGCCTCCTACTCAAAATGTGCAGCAAGGTCTCCTCAAGCGTCGCTTATATATTCGTTCCAATACTAATTAGTTGAATTGCTCAGTTCACATAAGCAGCAATCCCGTTTTGTGACATGCATGGTGATTATGATCTTTCGAACCACACAATTGGCCATCGGTGTTGTGCTGAAGTCGAAATTGCAGATATGACATACCCATAATCCAATAATTATGGAGTAAGCGCGACGTAACCGGCCTGTTCAGATTTGTCGCCTAGTCTATGCATGAACAATGAACATTAGAGATGGTTAGCTAGAAAAGGTGGTGCAAACGAGTCAACAATTCTTAATTTTGCGAACGATTACCGCAAAGTTACGTGAATTCAGCAATTAGTAGTAGCATATAGCATCTTTTGATACACAGCGGGGCTGGATCTACTTTTAAAGCAATCGGCTCCAGCTCCAGCTCCACTTGAATTTTATTCTGAGCTCCGGCTTCGCAGAAAATGCGCGGCTCCGGCTCCTACCTAGCTCCGGCTACGTCTCCAAAGCCCTGTTTCCTACAGTCCTTTGCTCGTCCAATCTTCTTTCTGATCACATTAGCCATCGTCACACGCAGGTTTTATAGGCTCCCCTTCGCCATCTGATCAGCGTAGGCGATGTCTTATAAAAGCCTACCGAATGAAAATATCAATATTTAATCATTGGAGGTTTTCGCAATTTTCCTTTACTCGTTCTGGCAACAGGTGAGGCACCAGTAGTTGCCAGCCTTTACGACCTCGTGGCTCCCTTCAAAAGGGAATAATCGTTCGTGACAAAGGTTAGAGCATTTCGATTTCCATGGGACAAGATTTGGTAAGATGATGACTAAATATAGGACACAAACCGTACCCTACATCACTATAGGTAGGGATACGATATCTCTTCCGTTAGGAGCGCAAGTAGGTCACACAGCACAAACTACACACGTGAAAACCTAGTTTTTCTGGAACTGCCGAATAAGGTTGACAAAAAAAAGACCAAACCGTCACAAACTACCAACAAAACCATTTATTTCTGGCATTTCCGCGAAGATCGACGTTGACTGAAAGCGGTCGACGTACCTGGGATCACAATAATCTGATTAAATCCACTGTTACTTGTGTTTGTTCTTGCAGCTTGAAAAAACGGCCCGCTTTTTTGGATCTGAAAATATGGTAACCGCGCTATAGGCCGTGTCTCTGAGCCCCATATGCTGATGGTGTGGTGGTGACTATATGAAAGGTCATCATTTTCGTCGCAGCCTTAATATCATGGCCTCGTTGCGGGTATTAGCCTAACCTATTATTAGTCATCAGATTCCCAAATGCTACTTATGATTTGGATATTGATAATTTCTGTTTCATGTCGACGGCATGTTCCTGTTACTGTTACATTGTAAAAATATGACTTTTACGGTACATTCCTTGCCGACGCATGCACGTGGCTCAACTTACCCCTCACATTCACTAATCTTCTTACTCTGCCGCACTTATTAGTCGAGTGTATCATTTCATGTGACCAGCATTGGGTTTAAAAATGTCTTCAATTGCTAATCCGCACTTGCCCATATAATGTAGAAAGAAAATATCATAGAAAGCTATTATTTAGGGATGGTGGGTACCCCTGAAAGGTTCAGGTTCGTGTGAACGCGATCTTTTTTAACGGTTCTGTGTGAAAGCGAGCGTAAATATGACGTCATGTGACGTCACATTGCCTATTCCAACCCTACATGTCAGCGAAGTGATATATTAATGTACTTGTGTCACTCATATATACCTAGCGACGACACGGACACATTTTGCCAGAAAACTGAAGTACATGCTAACCTTTAAACGTCACAAAATGTATCGATTGGAGCAATCAAATGCTGTAATATTCCCATAAAATCAATATCTTCCGTCTCTTTGCCAACAATTCCGACGACGCCTTGCAGGGCAATGTAAGTTAAGCCTCAACGGTCGAGGCCAGACTGGATAATATATTCGGCGTCTGACTATTACGACATTGATATTGAGCAGATGGATCCCGAACGCCGATCTCGAACATTAGACAACGACGTATTTTTATATCAATTTTAATATTGGTTGAAGC
>ATSW01015503.1:0-11328 GCA_000444245.1 Botryllus schlosseri | reverse complement strand
GGAGCGTAGTGCCCCTTTTAAATATCATCTGATTTGACATTTTTATGTTTAGAAATCAAGTGTCCTCGCAAGGAATTGAACAGGAAGTATCAACCTACCTTCTGTCCGGAAGGATCAATTAATGAACAGTGTCGACTACAATGCTCCAAGGGGTATAAATTTAGAGACAAGCCCGTCACACGAGTAATTTTATGTACTTTGGAGGAATCCACAAAAACTGCGTCATGGCCGGTACCGGAATGCATCAGTAAGTGTAGTTTTTCCGATTTTATGGTGGGTATTCAGTTTCTGTGGTATTACTATATAGGTATAGCAGGGGTGGGCAAACTTTTGAGCTCGCGGACCGCATTCAACATCTGAATCCATTGGCGGGCCGCACTATATAAAACAGGGATTTCAAACAAAAATGCAATATTGGAATTTGATTAGTGAGGACAAGGAGATGATATGTATGCTTATTTAAAACAAACCAAACATTGCTTTGATGATATCGTACATGCGCCAGAAACAGTGGCGGATTTTATAGGCTGGTCGACCTCAATAACCAATTTGTCAAAACTACAGAGATGAAAATCTGCTGTCCCGATTCTTAGAATACGATTGAAATTTAAATCTCTGAGCAGCGATCTGTTCATAAATTTACTCAATCCACTTTTGGTTCAGTTCAAAGACACACAATACTGACAGCATCATAACCATGTTGGCTTCAAACACGCTTCTACTATATGTGGTCATAAAATATAAATACCTTAATTCTACGCATAAAGAGAACGAATATACCTAAGTCACGCGCGAATCGTTTTTATAAGCACATCACTGAAACAATTAAAACTGGAGTGGCCAATCTGAAATAACACCCGTGATCCGAATTATCGCTACCTCGTTTAGGATTTCTGTGATGTTTAGCAGTTGAAACCTTTCAAACTGCGTGGGCCGTGAGATCGAGCTGTCGCGCCAGAAATTAAACATAAAAAATAATATAGGAAGTATTTACCTTAGAACAGTGGCTCTCAAACTTTTCAAGACACGCCCCCTCCTTATGAAGGTGAAAGATTTCGCAGCCCCCCCCCCTTATCGTCATATCACCAAAAGAAACCAGAATGCTAGCAAACCTAATGGATAGTTTGATGGCATGGAAGGTTAAGACTGTGGATGATAAATTTGTAAATATGAAATTTATACTAAATACGGAGCAACCATTAAGAATTGGATGTAAAATTGTAGTTTGACTCAGATTCGCGCCGTCTTTCAGATGCTTTCACGCCCCCAAGGGGGGTGCGTCCCCAGTTTGACAACCACTGCCTTAGAATCATCAGTTTCATCAAGTCCCTGCATTAATTCGATTTTAGTACGCATTTTATCAATATTTTTATTAAGTTTCATTAGACTCTCGCGGGCCGCACAGAACGGTGTTGCGGGCCGCATGCCGTAGTTTGCCCACCCCTGAGGTATAGTGTACTTTCTAATATGATTATCTTAGCTAGTAGCAGTTTAGCTTTTAAGAAGAAAGCAGCATACTTCGTTGCAATAATGATATGAGAGTGGCATCAACCAATTTGAAATCCCCGCAAGTGGTGAACTTTGTTCATTCGCTTTGCTAACGGACAATATAAACTCGGAGAAAATGCTTTGCTGTCTCACAATAATTTGGAACAATGAACATTTTTTAGGGTTATCTCGTTTGTTCCTTTTGGCAAACTACATCACCATACACAATACACATTTTTGGAATCGTGGTGGCAGATAGCATAAATTACGACTGATTACCCGCCTCACACGTTCCATACCATATTTACAATTTTCCACTCTACAGCCACATTCTTCCATACCTTATTTGATACATTTTCATTCTTTCTCAATTGCCTAATATCTCAGGTAATATTTTATAGTATGCTAATAAAATATTGCAATTTTAGACATTTCTTCTTGTGATGTCGTTATAGACAGTAGCAGTGGTTTTCAACATTTGTAGGATTGTGACAGAATTTCTGATTAAAAATGTTTCACGACTGACTTCTGAAAGTGATCACTTGATTACAAATAAGGGAATTACCTTTGCCAGACCAAATCAAGGCCAACGTGGTGATGTAATTACAAAATATGGTTGGCACCATCGCCCAGACTTGAACGGCCCATTCATTAAGTTGGTAGTAGATAGCTAATCGGTCAGCATCTTCGCTACTGCCAGAAAATAGACAAACGACAGACAGTTTTAAAACTACTGTGCGATAGGCTAGATATATGGTTATCAGTTTAACGCGAAGCAATAACTGCATACTGGTAATTTATTCGCTAAAAGCTTTTCGACTGATCCGCATCAGTAGCGAACGTCAGTGATAGGGTGGATGAAATTCAAAATGTAAGAACAATTTTGTGTCTATGACGTCATAATAACAAAAACAAACAACTAGTAGACGGGCAAGATACGGTAGTAACGATAGAAAACAAACGTTAACGAGAATATATTCGGTTATAAATAACCGAGAACACAGCACACAACATTAATGAAATATTCCAAGGGTGTAGAGGCGTTTCTTCTGGCGACAGAGAATCATCAGTTTTCATCCCATATAAATATCTTGACAGGGGTGAGCTGTGCTCAAATGCGTATTCCTGCACGGAAGAACTATCGCGAGGAAGAATGCTCTCAAAAAATTGTTGGTGGAAATTGCTCTCTGACATGCAAGCATGGTTACATACCCAATTCAGACAGGACAGGACCTGCTAAATGTGTCATATCAGATGGAGGAACAGCTGCCAGTTGGAACTTTGATGACGCTCCAACTTGCGAAGGTGATAGATTTTCTGTATCTGGGTCATCGCATTTTTACCAATAGCAATTGTGCTCTTAGTTTACCCAACCATACAGTGCAAGTACTGTAACATTGATTGCGACAGTAACGGCAGCTATGTTAAAACCAAATTATATTGTCTAATTGTAGAGTAGAAGAAGATTCTGGAGCTGAATTGAAACTTTTCCCCAATCAAATGGAGTCATTGGTCAAAACCAAATTTAGTACCCTCTAGTTTTGAATATCAGCGATGTGTAATAACAATTTGAAATATATTTCTTGCAACCATGATCGGATATAAAACAAATAAAAGCAGCAGACTTCATTGCAAAAATTATGTGAGAGAGCTGCATTTACCAATTTCATATCGTCTTAGCAAGTGGTAAACTTTGTTCATTCGCATTGTTGTCGAATAATATAGAATAAGAGTCAATGCCTTGTTTCACAGCAGTNCNATTANTTGGAACAATGCCAAGTTTTATTTTGGAGNGTTATCTTTTTCCTGTTTGTTCCTGTTTGCTAACTACATCACAATATACATTTTTGGAATAACTGGCAGATAGCTAAATTACGTTTGATTGCNCGCCTCANTCGTTCTATACCATACTGATAATNCATTNCANACNNTNNCAATTGCGCAATATCTCTGATACTATTTTGTAGTATGTTGAATCGATGATACATGAATTTGTATGCTCTCTAGGTTTGAAACATTCATGACAGCATTTGGCTGTCATCTCCTGCAGAGCTGTCCAATTAAGTACTAGCCTAAGCCTACCAAGACCGGCTGAAATTAGTTTTTGCTGGTACGCAGCAAGAAAAATCGCAACTCGGGAATAATTTTCCGCAAAAAGAAGAACTGCAAATGAATAATCAATAAAACAAGGCAAATACCACTCCGAAAACCACTTAGATCTGCAAACTTGACCAAAGGCATAGCAGCAAAACTATGTATCGGCGACTATAGCAAAATAAATAGCCCGAATAGGTGACCCAGTGATAACATAATTTGCAGCGGTCTTGCCTGCGCGAGTGCGAGTCCTTCAAATAGGGAAGGACCTCAAATTTAAACGGCAGTGAATCAATCAAGTGATCTTCAAAAAGCTTGAAACATCATACGACATAAATTCTGAGCATTCAGGAAGCTCCCGGAAGTTCTATAAAAGTTGCAAAAACTTACCCTAGTTGTCAGTTTTCATCCCTTATAAATATCTTAACAGAGGTGACATGCGCTCAAGTGCGTATTCCTGAACAGAAGAACTATCGCGAGGAAAAATGTTTTAAAAAATCTGTTGGTACGGTGTGCCCTCTGACATGCAGGGATGGTTACAGAACCAATTCTTCAAAGACTGGACCGGCGAGATGTGTCTTATCAGACAGAGGAACGACTGCCAGTTGGAACTTTGACGATGCGCCAACTTGCGAGGGTGAGAAAACTTCTGCATTTGAATCAGGGCTGTGGAGTCTGTAAATTTTACCATCAACTCTGACTCCGACTCCAGACATTTTCAATAGACCGACTCCAACTCCGACTCCAGAGTCTTTAAACGTACCGACTCCGACTATTTTCCTCCATGAACTCCGACTCCAACAGTACTACAAATTTACTTCAAAACTTATACGCCACGGTGACAGTCGAATGACTTTCACATAACCATTCAACATATGGAAACATATTATTCATGATGGCATTCATAATTGTCACATCGTGGTACACATCTCGCAATATTCACGGTGCAATTAACATGGAAGTATTCATTACAAAATCTCCTTCCTGTTATTTCTATTATAGTTTTTATAACATGGTCAAGCCACGGATACTCTAATATGCATGAATCATCCAAACATGATATATATCCCATCCTGTATGATTAAAATGTGGATTTAAACAACAGAAGTGTAACTATTGTGTACGACTCAGCAACTAAAACAGAGATTTTCGGCTGACACTCGTCAGGGGTAGTCGTCAGCAACTAGTAGAGAATTGTAAAGAACATTGTATATCAACAATCGTATCACAAAACATTACCCCTGACGAGTGTCAGCCGAAAATATTCGGGTTCATTTCAATATGAATACGGTATACTATTTGATTGTATATTGAAGTTCTGTACCTCCAAGAAGCTCTTCTAATACAGAGATGTACAAATTTTATCACTAAACACTATACTGATGTCTTTATAGCCAGTAGCAGTGGTTTTCTACATTTTTACAATCGTGACACAATTTCCGATTTAAGATTTTTCACGACCCGCTCCTTGAAGTGGTAACCTGATTACATAGGCGCTGAACCTAGGTATGCAAGGCATGCCACGCAGACTTGGACATTTATTTAGGTATGCGGCATGCCTAGAATTTTGTTTGGCATGTATCGGCATAAACGTCGATTGTGCTATTTAGAACAAATCGCAATGTATTTCCGTTTACGACATTACGTGCTGTCGCTAATGTGAGCGACGCAGAATGATACGTACACGATTTTATAATGAAGACGTCGGTTTCTACAAGCGCTGTAACACTATCGTGTCTCTCGGTTTGACAAACAAATACACGCTCTCGAAATGAAATTGTATTTGTGACCGGAAAGAAATTGTGACGTGACTGAACAAAAGAATACGGACAGGAAATAGCATAACGAGTGCCTAATATCTAAAAGCATTGATGCGCTCTGTTTCTGCCAATCCATTCGGCGATCATGGTTTCCATATTAATCTTGTCTACCATCTCAGAATGGAATTGAAGATTGAGCATGAGTTAAGACCGCGCTGTGACATTGTCGATCGCAGGTACGTCTTCAATCGACGCAATGCGCTAAATGCAGCTCAGCTTCACACGTCGGACAGGGAAGTGACAAATAAATGCGCGCAAGCCTAGCTAGATTCGGGAACACATCAACAAGTGTACGATTGTTCGCAAATACTTCAAAACAATCCACTGGACACTTTGCGTACACATGAGTGACAATGAACTGATCAAGTTCCCGTTCCAAATCTTCCAGGCAAATATATCTTTCATAAAATTCGCAAACAGTGCTAATGTCAGTTTTGTCAGCGTGAAAACTCAAAATCGACTCAAGCTGTATCGCTATTCCGATGTCTTCAGAGTCATAACTTCTCAAAAGAATTTTACTACTCTTTGAAAAGACATCATGGTAAGTATGACTGAAGAAATCATCCACAGAATGTTGTTGGTCAGAGTTTTGTGAGTGTATTCGGCTCCGTGCGCGCGGAACGGAAGGTAATTGTAATTTTAATTTTCGTGCTTAGCCAGATACCTTGTAAAAAAATGCACTGGCATTCTCCGTTGATGCCCCGTCACCAATGAGGACGCGAGACAGATTAGAAATCAATTGCCTGGCCGAAAATGGTGAAATCGTGGAACTTTGTATTGCTTTGTGAACAGAGTGGTAAGTGTTTACCAGCCGTTGAAGTAACCGCAGATGAAAGTAGGTAGAAAACATTTCCAATTGCAGCAAGTAAGATTGACAAAGTGCCTTGGTGGTTGCGTCTTGTTGTTTACTATCGCAGCATTCTTCCAACCAGTTCAACATTTTTTCATAATTGGCAATGAAATTGTCAATTGACGTTTTCGCATCACCTAGCGAGTCGGGCATAGCGGCCGGAGCGACGGCAACGCTTGTTTCAATCCATCGCTATCATTGGTATGAAAAGACTTGAAGCATTCCAGTCGTTTTGGCGAGTTTCTAACAAATTTCGATACCTCGTTTAATATGCGTAACGCATTCGCACCTTCTGTGCAACTTGAGATACTATTTTGAACAACAAGATTGATTTGATGCCCCATACAATAAACGTATGTAGCTTTTGGAGCAACTCGCTTAATTCTAGCTTGTACTCCATTAATGCGTCCTTTCATACTTGCTGCCCCGTCATAAGCCTGGCCACAACATCTTTCTAAGCTCAATCCCAAAGAAGCCAAACAATCCTGAATCGCGTTACTTGGTGTTTCAGAATCACATTTCGGTGTGTTACAAAATCCTAAAAACACCTCTTTAGTAACCCAATCGCTATCCACATAGCGAGCGCAGAGCGAAACCTGCTCCTTCATTGTGATGTCTGATGTTTCGTCAGCGATTATAGGTGCCTTATTATTTTCCATTGCCCATGAACAGATGGAACATGTGACAAAGTCACTATCGGCATTGTAGACAAGCCTCGGAAAATCCGCCTGCCAATGTATCTGGTACGATCTGCCTCTGGCATTTTCAGTATCTTTGGCTACTGTGGTCGAACCGTCCAATTCTGAATCTCGGAGAGTATCAAGAAATTCTATAGTTGCACAATGCAACTCTCCAGTTGAGCCATCGAATTCTGCAGTTGCGCTTTCTGATTCTGCTTCTAATTCTGTGTTATTAATGTTTACCGCCTGTACATGATCGTCCTGAGTTTTCAGTTGAAAAAATCACTTCAAATCAGACTGGCGAAGCTTCTTTTTCGGTGGCATAGTACTTCCTGCCGACCCTGCGCTATCACTAATTCACTAATATACTGTCGGCTCAATCGGTCTAAGAAAGTCGGAAGCTTCGCAGGCACTGAGCTATATAAACAGCGGATATATCTCTTCGAGACTCGTATCAATGTTGCCAATTAGGCTCGTGGCGATTCGATGTCAATTTTTTATTTTGTGATATCACTGTTGAACAATAATGACCATCGCTAATCATCATGCACGTAACGGCATTATCTCAAAACGATTGTCGAATGTTGTAGATAGGCGCCAAAGCCTGCGAGGCCCGATACGCGATACTTCATGCCAGTGACGATGTGTTGCGCACCAGGTCTATTACCGATGTGATTACTCAGGTCAACCATTATATCGCGCGCATCATCCCTGCTGGAGATGCGACTGTTTAGGCCCGTGATTATATCTTGAGCACATTGCCTGTTGTTGACACGATAAATTAGCGAGGTTTGCGGGCGCGTGTGAAAATCAAAACCTGATACGCAAGGCGGAACGAGTGCAAATGGCAAACCAACTAAGCAGGAGATCACTTGCTTTGTCACATTATGACGTCATCCCTTTGTGACGTCATCGAACCCGTATGCCTAAGGAAAATTAGCGTTCGGCGCCTATGCCTGATTACTATGTCAGGACTTTCTTACAGCCTGTTTGGGTGGCTGATTACTAGACAAATAAGGCCATTACCTTTGTTCAGATCAACTCAAAGCCTATTTGGTAATGCAATTATTGAAATAAGGTCAGTGCGGTTGCCAAGACTTGCCACGGCTTATTTAGTAAGTCGGTAGATAGTTAATCGTTCAAGATTTTCGCAACATCCGGAAATGAGCTAACGACCGCTAGGTTGAAAACCACTGCGCGATAGGCTGGATTTACGGTTATCATCTTTAATCCCATATTAATATCTCGACAGAGGTGAAATGCCCTCAAGTGCATATTCCTGAGCAGAAGAACTATCACGAGAAAAAATGCTTTAGAAAATCTGTTGGTACGGTGTGCCCTCTGACATGCAGGGATGGTTACAGAACCAAATCTTCAAATACGGGACCTGCTAGATGTGTCATATCAAATACTGGTAGGACTGCCAGCTGGAACTTTAATGATGCTCCAACTTGCGAGGGTGAGAAATTTTCTGTATTTAGGTTACCCCATTTTTATCAATAGCAAATGTGTTCTCACCCAACCATACGGTACAAATACTTTGTCATTGAATGCGACAGTAACAGCAGCTATGTTAAACCCGGGTTATAGTATTTAATTATAGAGTAGATTCAACTCTTGCAGTTGAATGGAAACTTATTCCTAAATCAAATGTGGTCATTTTTCAAAGTCTGCGATGTGTAAAATTAATTTGAAATACGTCTGATGCAATTTCGTCTTCACCAAAATTAGAATGTAACAATTGTAACATATAATATGAAATCTGGCTTAAAGGGAAACCTAACTGACATGCTTTATTCATTAATATTTGATTGTTAGTCGGTCTCAATCAGAGGTCTCAAACTCTAATGTGCTCCCGGGCCAATTTCCTACTTTTTGATGACGCCACGGGCTGTAGCAGCAATAATAGGGATATTCAATGTATAATTTCCAAGTAGGTCTTCTTTGACGGGAGCTTGCAGGCATTCAACAAACACCGTGAAAATGTAATTTACTATTGTACTATTCACGCTTGACACATGTAAAAAATTACATTTTCAAATATTCGAATAAAATTGCTTTATGCCGGGCATAATCTGTTAAAATAATGAATTATAGACATCATTACAGAGGATGCATCATGACATTGTCAAGCTGTCGGGTCATAATATTGCAGCTATATGTCCTTGGACGTGCCACAATTTTATATAGATGATCTTAAAATCTGCCGAAGATTGATCTGATGTCAGAGCATTTGAGCGGAGTAGCCTTAGCCTGGTTTTGATATAGTCGTGATAAGTAGGCTTTTGTTCTGTAATTGCAAAAGTTTGCCTTTGATAATTATTGGAGCATATCAATAACAACTTGAATATAACAATTTTTGAGCCATAGTGATAGCATTGTTTCTCAACTTTAGCGATCATTCTTTACCCCCGTGTTTTCAATAAGATTCTTCGTAGCTCTGTTCATTTTCAACACAATTTCTGATGGTACCTGTATTAAAATGAGAAAGCCCGTTCACATAAAATCGCGTGTAGTGTGAAAACCATTTTCCAGTTGAATAAATTGGCCAAGAAACTATTCCACAGCATATAGGCTCAATTCCACACACACTGCATCTCGTACCCCCTGATGTGGTGCTTCATACCCCGAAAGGGTCTACAGACCCTAGTTAAGAACCCATGGAATAGAAATGTCCAATCGCGGATGAATTGATTGGTGTTACAGCTGTGGAGCGTACTGCTACCTTACTCGCCACTGATAATAACGGGGCTAAAGAGAACAAACATCACTCAGCATGTAACGAACTATACGTCTTGGGGGTCACATAATGTCAATGGTTGCCATACCGACCTGATTAGATAGCTATATACTAGGGGTCGCTAACACGCGGCCTGCGAGTTCATATTTTTCGGCCCGCTACATGATTTGAAATTGAGGAAGAATGCTTAGTAAAGCATTTTGAAATGCTGAAAATGATTTCAGTTTAAACATGTATTGTTGTTGTTGTTGTTCAAAGTAAGCTATTCTGCTTTGCCCAATATCACAATTTTTCACCGGCTGATGCGGCAAACAGCGATGATAATATCATTCTATAGAGGAAGAATTTGCTAATATGAATAGGCATATTGCCTTGACGTGCAATGGCCAACCACTGACAAGACGGAGACGCTTAGACAACAACTTCGAGCTCCCCAAAAGACAAAGCTTTACGAGGAGATAGTTTTCCAAGTACCGTCTCTATAGGTAACCCCGATATCGATTGTTTAGTTCAGGGGTGGCCAATCTGTGGCAGCAGAAACAATATTATGCCGCTGTCGACACTTGATTCGACTAGGATGTATTGGGGGCTGTCAATATGCAAATTGACTCTCTAATTAATGAGGTTGAATTAGTCTTGAATTTTTCTTAGCGCTAGGCGCAGTTCAATGCAAGCTAATTTTTTTATTTCATTATAGTACCGTAATCTGAAAGCTTCCCTAAATTTCGAAAACACCCCCAGCCCAAACTCTGACGATGAATCTGATCACATTGGCTGAGAAAGGAGAAATATTTGATAATAATATGTGAATCTATACTAATATTGACGACAAAATTCACACATCAATATGAAAATTTTCCGCCCTTCGCGCCACTATAGAAAGTGAATTCCCATTGCTATTCATAACATGACTACCCACAATTTCCGTGCGCATAGTAAGCCGATGTGAGTAAATAGATTATTCACTGGCGATGGAAAAGTGGACATGGACAGTTTACCGAGGGTATTTGGCCGCCAGTTATTTTATTATGTCTATGCACTGAAATTCGGCCAGAGGCTATACAGAAGTAATCAAAATAGTTGCTGAAGAGTGTTGCCGTGTATCGTGCGCAGATCGTAGTTCAAAATAAAATGAATAGTGTTGATCGTGATATTTTTGTTGTATTTTTAATTCTTCAATAAAATATGTTTAGTTTGTAGTAACTATGCCCATCTCCCATGTTGGAGAGCGTTGTACTGACGTTGTGCGATAAAACCCTTTGATTTCTTTGTGACAGTTCATTTCTCATGGCCTTTTCACAAGCAAGTGTGATGTTGAATGTTTCCTAAAGAAATTTTCTACTAAATCTTGTTATTTTCATCTTCCTTATAACTTTGAAATTATGTGCAAGTAGTGATCTGATCATAGACCTTTATCAAAATACAATCAGCCTTGACTTGATTTGTTTTAAGAAATCAAGTGTCCTCGCAAGGAATTGACCGACAACTATAGAACTGCTTTCTGTCCGGAAGGAACAATCAATGAACGGTGTCGACTACAATGCTCCAAGGGATATAAATTTATAGGCAAGCCCGTCAAACAAGATATTTTATGTACTCTGGATGAATCCACAAAAACTGCATCATGGCCGGTACCGGAGTGCGTTAGTAAGTGCA